>DWGJ01002992.1:0-14336 GCA_018246895.1 Aspitha aspitha aspitha | reverse complement strand
AATGTCCATGCTTAAAAAAAATCTAAAATCCAAATTAGTCTCAGAAGACATAAGTGAGTTCTTGAATGAATCTCAGTTTTTAAAAGATGAGCCCAAGCCCAAAAAAGCTCAAAAGCGGCAACGAACAGAAATGGTTGAAGGAATTTCTTCGACTATTGGGCATCATCCACCAGGAGGTAAAAATAAGAAATGTGATGGTAATATCGATGTTTGTGGAGAATCGAGACGCAAGCTGTTTGATGTCATCAGCCGTCAACTGGAAACAAGGTTAGTATACATTAAATCATAGTGCCTAAATGGATTGCTGAAATTGTAAAACCTGTTTACAATACATCATTTGAACTAAATGTAAAACTAAAAATTTCTTTCACTTTTGATACTAATTATTATCTAAAAATAAATAAACAAAAAACTTTCAGAAAACAGACCAATGACAGTCTGTTGAAGAGTTTGTCGGAAGTACTAAATAGTTTGGAGGCTGATCACAATGCTTTAAAAGACAATGAACAAAAGTTGGAGCATCTCACTGGAGCCTTTATGAAATGCATTCAACAGGCGACTGCAGCTCATAAGCAAAAACTGAAGGCTCTGAAGGAAATGCATGCTTCTTTTCAGAAAGAGTATTGTCTCGTTGAAATTTTAATTTAAAATGTTGAACATTGAGGCAGTCACATACAGTGACTACCATAGAAAAGTAGTGTTTTGGCTTGTGTTCAACATTTTCCTTCTTTTTCTAATCAGTATTTGTATTGTTTGTGTCCTAGCATTTGAGGCATAGGAGTGTTGTATTTTCTTTTTTTTTGGGTCATAAGTTATTTATAAATAAATGTTGTTCAATTATTTTACTGGATTTATTGCAAAATTTACTCATTTTTGTGTTTGTAATGAACTGCTTATTTGTGTTAGGTGCCAGGAAATGGAATCAGACCACAAAGCTGAAACTGACCGATTAGGTAATGAATTGGAAGAGGACATCAAAAAGCTGCAACAGAAACTTATATCTGAAACAAAAAGAAGTGGATGGGAGACCCTGAGAAGAACCATTTTTCAAGCAATGCAAAATGATTTTTAATTCCACACTAATAATTAATTAACTAAGCTTAATGCTTAGTTACATCTGTTGGTTTCAAAATGTATTAATTAATATGTATTGATTATTTAAAGTAATTTAAAGTGCTATGAAATATGTCTTTTTGTTTAAGATTATTAAAAGTTATCTTGTCCCAATTCACACACAACCCTTTGATCCTAAAAAGGTACACTGTGTTGATATAATTAGACACCTAAATTTTATCCATTTCTGAATACATATACTTATATTGACAATTTTGTGTCCAGAGTCATCACAATTGATTTATTCTGTACAGAACTAAAACCACAACCTCCACCTCGGCAGGCAGTTGATAACCACTGGACCATCTGGCTAATTATTCAGCCAAGTTACTTGTTTAAGCATTCTGAAACAAGTAGCTTCTTTTTGCATTTAAATCTTGATTACTTTTATTTTCTCTTAAAACTTTCTCATGCCTTGCAAATTGATTATTCAAGTGTGACATTTATAATTTATTAAATGTGGCTGTTGGTTCATTTCTTCAGTTCATTCATTTTGACTACATTAGATAAATAAATTTTAAACTTATGTAAATCAGCAATAAACTTAAAGTAAAACCTATATACTTATGTTTTAACCAATAACAGTAGGTTCTAGTGGTTCAGATTTGCTCTTAACTCTTCCCATTGTAAGAAAAAATCCGTGCTGAAGCTAGGAAGTATGGAGATGTGGCATGACTCATGAATGTTAATGCTATTGCCACCTAGCACAAGAAATTTCAGTGTAGACAGAATACGTTTAAAATAGCGTCATTGTTTTCGGAAAACGGCTATCGCAATGCTAACAAATCCCGCAATTTAATGGTAATGTGTTGCTTGTAAAAAATAAATTACAAAAACACATGAACTGTTGCATAGTATAATTGTATCATGAAGCAGAACGTACGATAATGTATCTGTTTTTTTTTGTTGTTATAGGGCGGAAGGTCTCCTGAAACATGGGGCTATGAAGCCTGATGACAGACCATTATGGTTTGATGTGTATAAAGCCTTTCCACCTATCACAGAACCGAAGTTTGCTCGCCCAAAGGTGCAGGATACAACTATTAGACCGATTCTTTATAAAGAAGATGTTGTGAGAGCGTACGTATTAAGTAAACTTAAAAAAACCTGGTAATATTAAGCATTTGCAGGAAAATACCGTATATTACTTGTAGAGTCCGTATTTTCACTTTTCCACAGGATTGTTTTCCCTGTAAGTATAGTGTGCCAAATATTAGTAAACATATACCTAGGTACCTTTATAAATCTTACTATATTTGCACCCATTGATCATATAATTATAATAATAATATGAAAAAGTTCATCTAGACCGTCAACAGCTAATTACCAAAAATATATCGTTGATTAATTTTTTCATTAAAGGAAATTTCATGCAAGTGGACACGGGCTAGCAATAAATATGCTTAATCCATCTGGGGAAACTCAAATCAAGAAACTTATGCAACAATATGAGAAGTTAAAATCTGAAAATGTTCCTGAGAATGAACTCATCGAGAAGGCAGCGTCGACTGTAAGCAGTGAACGGCAACAAGAACCACGGAGTATAATTCCCAAGAGTTCTGAATCCAAACCATCTCCAGTACTATCGGAAGCTAACATTCAAAATATTTTTAAAGAATGAGTAATAATATGTAGTAGAAAATTGAATGGTAGGTCAAGAAGTATGCTTCAATAAATAATAATTTTTAAGTCCTAGTTAATTATGCTTCGTAAACGTAGAGCTATAAAATATATTATTAAAAAGTCTTGTTGTTTGTTACTACCCTCCGAATCTAAAGAACATTTTCACACAAGCTTAAAATTAATAGAATCTTATCCTAGGCTGCCCTATATTTTTAATCTGGGATGACCAATAACCAATAGATTAATCAATATGGTTGTATGGTTTATACTTTTGAACTTAGTTGTGCCCAAGATTCGAATATCTGCATTCGAAAAAGAAAAAATAAATTGAAAGGCTATGCGATGACGCGACATTAGTTACTTGCAAAAAAAGACCGAAATAATAAAGGTATCGGAAGATTTACCACATCCTAGTTAAATCTAGTAGTACTGTACCTTGCTCCATTGTCCTCCAGTACAAATGTTTATAGAAACGTCACATACAATAGGAATAGATGTGCCACCCAAAAAGACAGTATGGAGAAAATGCACAATTATTCCAAGAACGAATGTGTGCTCATAGTTTGCCAAGGATACCAATGATTCTGCTCTTATTATCGGGAACTGAACAGCGTACAAAATAACAGCAGAAAACGGGGAACGATATAAAGCAAAAAAATATTTTTGCTAAAATAAATTGACTCATCTGTTTTTCATAGAACGATATATAGCAAACTATGCGCTACTTACTTAGCCTGTATTAGTAATCACTATCTTATCTCCGTGCCTTCATATGATAAGAACTCTATGTTGAAAACACACCTATTGCTTCTGCGTACTGTGTCGCCAATTAGGACGTGTTTTCGATTTTATTTTGTTTGTAACTGTGTTAAAATCAAATAAAATGGGACAAAGAAGATCACTTTTGTTCTACTTCGCTGTGATTTTGGGTGAGCACCTATTTATTTCAAATATATCACAGACACTAACGAGTGGTCAAGTTATGCATATGATATAGTGCGTAATCCATGATTTCGATTCACATCTCGGCACACCCAACATCTAGGCATATTTTAACCATTGTTTCTACTTTGTGTCGTTTACGACGTAGCTGAAGTTCAATGAATCGAAATTGTATTAAACCTTCCCATAGTTCGAAGAAAACGAGTTCAAACAGGTTGTTGTAATTTTATTTTTTTAATGCAGTGTAATTAATAAGCAATAAATACATTTTATAAATATATTAATGAATTCATAATTTTTAGTAATTTTGAGCACCCTCACTCAAGAGACTGAAGCTAGAAGAAAAATTCTTCGGGGAAGGCGTGTAATGACGCGTACATACTACCGTGAGTCATAGCTTCATTATTTACTGTGTGTAGATATACTGTGTACTTGTATTTGTCTGGAAAGGTGTCTAAAGCCCATTGTTTTTCTGTATTTAGTAGTTGTATGACACCATTGTCCATATTTAAAAATGCATTACGAAAACACTCCAAAAATGTAATGTACTGTTTAAAAACATATAGAGTACATGAATAATATTAGATTCTATTACTATATTCACGAGCTTTCGACTTGTTATATTTGTTTTATGGACAATAAAAATGTAATAATATTAATGCTTGAGCTTGGTAAATAGAGAAATAGTATATTATAAAGATATAAATGGTAATCTCCCTTATTGTTTTAAATTACAGGTGGAAACGCGGTACCAGCGTGGGCGATAAGTCTAATGGCTGGGATAGGGATGCTGCTTATCGGAGGAGTGCTTTACGTTGTAATGCGAAAAATCGTTCTTTCGTCCGAGACTGGTTCTTTAAATACCTATCAGCCTGCCATGCAAAATGAAGAAGTATAATATGCATTTGAGTGAAATATCTTGTTATGTATTATGAATCATTTGCATTTAATTAAATATTATTAGTTCTAACACATAGTAGTGCCTGACGACTTCATGGTACAGGTTAAAGAACTGTGGCCGTTGATAGCTAATATAGAAAAAACGACTGCTATTAGCTTTATTTGTAACCCCACATCTGGTCATAACTAGCAGTGTCCAACAATCGTAAATATATTAATGAAGTATTAAAAGTTATAAGTCTCTTTTTAATACACGTTTTTATAATATATTCATATCTGTCTCTTTAATTCGATGAGCAAAACGAGCGCATATAATAAGTAAAATATGATATAAATTAATTTTGGCGGTTATAAAATCAAAAATGTAAAAGGATTAATAAAGAATGAATTTATTACAAGTATTATTATTTCTTCCACTTTTTATATATTTAGATCAATTTTATTTTAAACTAAATTGAACATGTCATATAACAAAGAGATTGTATTGCTGAAGAAGGCGAACATGTGAAACAATGAAACCTATTAAAACTCCCTGCGGTGATACTTGTCTGGATCGAAGTAGGACGTAACGACAACTCTGTTGCTGAACTTACGCCCTGTTAGGGTCTGCTGTGCTTTCTGACAGTCTGCAATGCTATTAAACTCCACAAACACCTAGAAAACAAATAAGGTAACTCAATAAATCTACTACTTTTTACAAAGATATGTTTGTATCAGAGATTACGAATAGGTGTACAATTTTCCTGACTTCTTATCCTAAAGTACTTAAATTGCCTACAAATGGCTAAAGGTAATTTTATTTAATAATGCACCAAATCTAGGGATTCAATCATTCAATTATTCTGAATGAAACTGTAAATTTCAATACCTTTCCACAACCAGGTACTTCGACTCCTTCAATTGGTCTTGGAATTTCTATGCTGCGTACACATCCATATTTATTACACTCTTCCCTGGAAATAATAGTTTTTATAAAAGCATTAGTGTAAAGGCTGGGAAGTGAATAGGAAAGTAAGATAATTCTTTGAAATTTTCAAAACTTGGATCAAAAACTGATTTGGTGTATCGATCACCTTAAAGATTTCTGTTTCATTACAATTGTTCAGGAAATTCCATACTAATGATAAATTAAGAACTATATTAATTGGTATATATGAAGAAATTATTATGTAACTAAAATTGATCATTATATAAATTTACAGACTTAAAAATGCCCAATGTAAGGTGTGTAGTTAATTGTTTACGTACTTGATATCCTCTAAAATGTCTTCATACTCTTCTTCGTCGCGAAGCTCGTCCGGGGTCACCATATTCAGTAGACACAACACCTCAGTGGGTGGGCCTGCGCCCGCCAGTGTGAGCCCTGCCACCTGCAGGGTCACTGGCGCCGCTCCTGTCATTGCTATATTAAGGTAAACCAATTGATTATGAATGAGCATTCCACTATCACATTTATTCCCTTAATATTGATATTCGCGTTTTGTTATTCGAAAAATATATACCCTGTAATTAGATTATTTATAAGGTTATATGGAAGCTGTCTGTGTGGCTGCCTTCTGTTTCGTTTTTATATTTTTAATTAAAATAATTGTTCTTCACCTGTCTACGCCTACTGTATAATACAAATCTCAATTTAAATACAACACGCTTCATTTACTTCCGAGGCTACCATAACTCTGGGTCTCACTGAAAAGCAGCGCCGCACTTTCCTGATCTCCACTTATGCCGAGTGTGGTTCCTATTCACATCTTCCTGCAGTGTAGTCGCACCTAAGATTATAAAACTAAGTCTAATGTTAGCATTATTTCTACTCATTATCTTTTTTGTCTCTTGTACATTTACATTTTTTTTTTAATTTATGATATGTTAATATAAGTGTCATATGCTCAAATGATTGTGCTAGCTGCTTTCAGTATATGAATACATATCTTTATTTCTTCCTTCTATTATTGACATGACCAACCATAGTCTGTATTTTTGTTCTGGTCCATGTCATATTGTACAAACATGTTTCTCTTGTGGTTAGCAATAAAAAGTTTTCATATTGTACTGTAATATACTTCTGTTATGTTATCGTAAGTAGGCTTTAATTTTACGTTTATTGATACAGCTATTCTCAGCTTACCCAATGTGGAGTTCTTAGCTCCAATACTTGCTCTCTGAACAATAAGTTTCTTGTCACCCAGCTGCATACCATTCAGCCCTGCAATCGCCTGCAAAACATTAAACACTGTGTACAAGAATAATTAAACGATATATACATCACTGTGATTTTCATGATTTACATATAATAAGATTTCAATTTAAAGGTATACCTGATCTGTCATAGATATATCCACGTACTCTGCAAAGGCGTAACCCTTGCTCAGGCCGGTCGACGAGTCCTTAACCAAATTGAATGCTCGCAGCTGCCCAAAGGACATTAGCAGTTCCTTTACCTAGATCACATTTTATGGTCAGTTGCAATAAACATCATTTGTTTTACAACAAATATTCATACATAAACAGATACTTGTATTATTGGAATGTTATTTATACGTCAATTTCTAATGGTTCCCATTAATATTTGCTTAGCAGGTTGCAGCAAACATATGAATTAATGCAATCTGACCTGTTTCTAGCCGCGCGTTAGAATCAGATGTGAATAAACTTGCCTTGAAGCGCCGACGTCTCGCTCAAGTACAAGACGTATGGGTGAGAATGAGAGACAACAGTGACACGCGGGCCGCAAATGTGCCAAATCTAAGCTAGGGAGGGGCAGAAAGCAAACTATATCAGTGAATTGTTTTATAAAGTCTTTGAGTGTGCATCGAACACACCCATCCCTGTAAATGGGGGTACCTGAAATACCTGAAATGAATCAAAACATATAGCCGCTCACTGCTGACACCACCGTAGCCCTGTCAACTGTTGAAACTCGCCCTGAAATGATCGCGGCCTAACTTAATGGGAACTTGCTAATTTATGTCCTCAAACTTCCGATTTTTCTACTAGGATGTTTATGGTTCAATCTAAAATTTTAATCATTTTGCTAAAAAACGTTCCTAATATACATTTGAAATGTCATGAAGTAAATTGTATGAATCATCTGAATTATATGTCCATACAATTTGCAAGACATTATTGTTGGATTATCACCAAAGGAGTGTGAAAGTTTGAAGACTTGATATTGACCTGGAAAGTATAATTGCATATATACATAACCAAATACATTCATCAAGACTTCTTAAATATAATAATATAAAGAACTTTCAGTAAAACTCTTTCACCTTGAAAATATTTAGACAAATTTGAAAACTGAAAGTTATTTATACTTTATAAGCATCAAAGTGGTAAGTCTAGCAATATTAGCTCAAAACATGTTTTTTACACTACCCATAATATCATATAGATAATTTACTAAAGTCATATCATATAGGGCATAATAATTACCTTCGGATTAAATTTGTCTCATCCATTGTTGCATTCTACATAATCTAGTATGACTTAAACCTAAATATTCATACTAGATCTATAAAGTATCTTATCTGGAATTGGCATTCTAGATCCAACTTTATATACGGCATAATATAATGCCATTTTTGTACACTTAATACAAGTATTGTAAAAAATATAAAGACTGAAAAAGAGGAGAATACTTAAGTGACTTACTTGATCCTCATTCAAATAATTAGGAAGGCCCCCAATGAATATTTTGTGTGGGGAATCCGGAACTACAGTACTTATTACACCGGCTGAAAAAAGGGGACCTTTGTAGGATATCAAGACACAATTTATAAACATATGCAAATTATTTGTATAAGCTTATTTCACTATAAACAGTGAACAGTAAATCCTTCTTGCTAGCACGACACACAACCCTCTTATATTCCACTTTAGTGAAAGAGTACGCTGTAGCTCCAGGAAGCTTGGACGATACTATGCCAAGCTGCTCACAGCATCACTGTTCTGACAACTCCCATATAATGCTCAAATATATAAACAGTAAACAAGTCTGTTCACTGTATTATTTCATATATACTCTCATTTACGATTTCATCTAAACCTTAATACAAAATAAAGCATGCCACAGATAAATCAAGTTATTCATACAAAGTGGTATTTTTTGATCAACATATGAAGAACAATTGGTAAAAACTTATTTAGATTTGGTTTAAAGACATAGAAATAAATATTACATTACAGATACTTACATGGTACCTATTATACCTGCTATATTAAAATGTAATACTAATTAATACTAATTATCTAAGTTTTATTAACTAAAACTAACTGGACTAACGGACAGACACAGACAGCTCCATTCTAGATTATTAATAATTGTTTGTGGGCAGATGCAACCAATTAAAATTGCTGCTTGCTTACTTGCTACTCTCAATCGAAATTTGAAATTTATTCTCTGTTGTGTTGTAAAATGTCAAAGATTTCATTGAGAGATTAAAACATATTAGACAGGGCTTACCCGGCACATTTATTGCTGGATTTTCAGTGCCAGGCATTGGTTGGTAGTCGTGTGGTCTTCGAATCTTCAAACTCTGACCCTTAAAATTGATACCATCGAATGCCATGGCTTGAGTAGTTTCATCAATAGATCTAAATTCAAGGAATGCAAAGTTCTTGTCTAAATTAATTTGGCAAGCCAAGACTGGGTTTCCAGCGGCTTGTGCCAAGCCAGACAAGTGCATCTGTTGATTGAAGAATTCCATAGTTTCTTCCTCCGTCACTCCAAACGGTATGTTACCGACATACAATCGACGCGCCTGTCTCGTTATCGTAGAACCCACAACCGGAACGGCCGCTTGGGGAGTGTCGGCTACGATATTAGCCGGTATCTGGCCTGCCGCTTGCATAGCCTTATACTGCAACGGTGTAATGTGCTCGAAGCCTGGGGGCGGCACATCCCAATACAACGATGGCTTGCGCCTACGTGAACGTTTATCACCTTCCCTCGACTTGCTCCTTCTTTTTTCTCGACGTTCCCGAGAACGAGATCTTGATCGACGTCTTTCTCTTGAGCGGGACCTACGTCGACGATCTGCGGTAATTTAAAAGTACATTAATTAGCAAATCTCAATAAAATTTTTACGTCCAAAGCTTTGTTATTTTTTACCTTACCTTTATCTTCACCCATAATTAATCTACAATTTATTTACAACAATTTAATGGAGTAAGACAATCATTAAAATTAAGCATCACACACAACGACACAAGTAATACTCAAAATGGCGTCGGTTTAACAAGCAAAGCAAAGCAAAGCACGCAATATCATAATAAAGTTCTCTATGACTTTTTATCAATAAACTCGACGGAAGCTGTATTACTTAGACTACAGAACATCGAATGACACTGTATAAGTACAATAATAAAATTTAGCATGAATTCTGATATAATCGTATTAATTCGTGAGACATAATAACTGTGTAAAATATTAAATTGATAATTCTGATAAATAGCTCAATAATCTAATCATTGCGTATAACCGTTCAAACCAAAATAAAAACATTTACGCTATACATACACAACTGTAGCGGGGGTAGACAACAAAAAAAATGTTTTTTGATCAAAAAAACATGTTTTGTAGCCGAATTGGCTTCAAACATATTAAAAAATTATGCATTTTTTATTTACAAATTGTGCCATAATTACATGCCATTATATACATTAATGTTTAGTGGTTGGTAAACTAGACCAAGAAGAAATACCTATAAAACTAAAAATTATATTAAAAAATAACCATTTTCAATAATACTAAAAACTTTTGGCAAAAACGTTTTTCATGATTCATTTTTACAAGTTCGTAATTTATAATTTTATAATTTTTATAATTTTCACATGTATGATATAAAACTTTAGTTAGTCAACTTTAGCGCTGGTGTGCTGGCTACATTGATTTTAGCCCATCCCGAATTGATCAATTGAACTGTACAGAACTGTATAATGAAAATAAATATAATAAGTAGGTGAGGTGAAAGTTAAGCATAAGTATAATAAGATGTGATTATTCTAATATCCAAAAGGTTTCAGAGGAGTGCCGACAAGAAGTCGTTGCTGTAGTGATAATACGATATATAAAAATGGTAGGTGTTTTTGTTCCAATAGATAGCTTTTCTGTTTAGCGTTTCTTGTTTTGAAAGCGGTATTCCTAATTGTTTCCGTATTTTTATCAAACAATCTTGTTTTTTGTAATATGTTACCGATTTACAAGAATTACATTAATACATAATTTTATTATGTCACATTTATATTGTGTATGTATTCTACCTATGTATTTTATTTGAACATTTCTGTATTTTATTTTTAGGAGTCCAAAGCAGGAACAGATTTGAGAAAGCGGAATGTCAAGTCGGACGTCTTAAAAAATGATTCAAATAACAAGAATAAGTCAGAGACTGTTCCCACTCCTACTGTAACAAATTCAAAAACGATTACTTACATTTTTATATCGTTATTACTGGACCTTTTGGCATTTACAATGATACTTCCTCTGCTGCCATCGCTCCTGGACTATTATAATAAAGAGGAGGGAAATAAGAATACCTTATATTCATCATTATTACAAACAGTAAAATGGTTCCAGAAAATAACAGGAGCACCTGATAAATTTTCGTCAGTATTGTTTGGAGGGGCATTGGGTTCCATGTATAGTTTTTTACAATTCTTAACTAGCCCAATAGTTGGGAGTCTCTCAGATGCTTACGGAAGGAAACCACTGCTTATTATTTGTTTGGTAAGTATTTTTTTCTAAACAGTCACTTATTATAATTATGTGTATATTTTTATAATGTTAAATAAAAGAATTCTGGTTCAAAAGAAATAACCTGCTTTAAGATTTTGTTTGCACTCTTAGATCTTTTAAAATGAACAAAAAATGAGGACTGTATTATCATGTGTGTTTTATTCTTTAAGATGGTTCCTTTACTTTACATAGATTGGTTTATATGTTAAAAAGTCTGACTCACAAGTTGGCTATGACAAAGTAGCGATTTAAATTTTAGATTTCCATATTTCTAAGGTCTCTATGATTTTAATTATATCAGTTGTTATTTACATTCAAACTTATACAACACAAGTAACAAGTTTATTGTTAGTTCAGTTAATTAAAAGGACACATGATTAATTATTATGTTGTAAATTTAAAATTATGAACCTGAAATAGGATTATTATTTCTGCCTAATTGCTATTGCTGCCTAAATTATGGTATATTCTGTTAACCAGACCAAATAGATTTATAGAGTTATAGAATTTAGCTTTTCAGACTTTTGCTTCACCTGAATGTTCAATATTTGCCCTAATTCAAAATGTACTTTCTATTGGAACACTAATTTTATGTGCTTACAAACATTCTTCAACTGAAACAAATTAAGTGTATTTATGATAATTATCAGTAATTATCTCTAGAATCAGTACCGAAATATGCACAAAGTAGCAAATGCACTTAAGTGAAGTTACAGGATGTTAATTATTTTTTGCAATACAGTACAGTAAAGTTTAACTTGGTGAAATCTGTTTATAGATTAAAGATAAAAACAGTTTGTTGAATTAAAGTTATTTATAGGAATATTAATAATTGTCATTTATTTCTTATCACATCTTGGAAAGATGTAATGATTTTGTCCAATTATTCTAGTCTTATAGTAATCACAGTTTTTTAGTTATCAAATGGAGGGGTATTATACAAATATTATAGATTGTTGAAATTATGTGCAGCATTGGGAGGGTTATAGATTTTTTTTGTGGTTTGCTGATCAATTTGATTAGCTTCAGAGTTTTTTTATTTCAAAATCGGCTTGTGTTTGACTACAAGCTAACCTGTATAACCTGCAGATAAATCAGGTGGAGTAAGAATGTAGCATGCTTGCCTAGAAAATGCCTATACATTCTTATTTTGAATAATCCCAAGTTATATGTATTGTAAGATAGTGACTATACAGATAATACGTTACGGAATGATTATGCGATTATTATTACATTTGTTTGTCGGCTTAGTGTTTTTCTCATAACCAAGGATTCAAATACATAATTTATTTACACAAAACAAAAAGCCAGAAATCAATTCAGTTTGATTAAAAAACTGATTAAGTGTGACATTTGTTTTAAATTTTCAATTCATAAAACAATGATGTTTGATACCTACTTTTCAAAATTTTATACTTGAAATAAGATGTATATGTATTTTGATATTTTATACCAAAAGCGTTTACCTGTCTTCTGAGTACACAACTGTGTGTAAACAAATTAATTAAATGGAATATTCTTGCTCCCACTATGAATAACTAGTGGAAAGTTGAAAAAATGAAATCTTTCAATCTTTGTACGAATGCATGTAAAATTCATTTTTCTTAGTAATTTTTCCAAAAACATACATTTATGTTAAGTATATATGTAAAAACGTAATTATAATAATAAATGTCGGTAGGTATTAAAGAAATATTGGTTCCATATTACATCGGGTTTTATTATTTATATTTTATCATTGTGCACTTTGTACAATTCCTTAAATTTTTGGAACATTTTTGCGATTATCTTTTATTTACGAAACCAGTTTTTTCAAGCGCGATAACGCCAACAGAGTGGATGAGCAACTTTCGTATTGCACTTAACAACCATGAAATAACACATTTAGGTGTGGTTAAATGATTGACATCCTTCTGATAGGCTTATATACATTACTCGATATTCTTCATATCTATCTACCGATGTTTACAATGCCACATGTAATAAATGTATTACATGCCAATATATCAAATATTTTAGGACAATAGGTAAAATAAGAGTTGGATGTCATTGTTTGTATAGTCATAATGATTTAGAATAATATAAATTTATTTAATCATATTTATTTACTTCGTGCGTTTAATTATTCGTGTCTATTTAATTCACTGCGTGACGCAAACTTTGCGAAGGTACGGGATAGCGGGAATTTCACATGTTGGATTTTTTTTTAATGTTTTCAAAGCCTAAGATGAGCTTTAGCTATTCATTTGTCAGGTGTAGCGACCGGGATCGACTGCTAAACGTGTCGTATGAACCACAAAAAGCTTTCGTAAATTTTCTACCAGCGGTCACTCACCTGAGAGCACCGCGCCATGTTTAATTAGTTATACAAATGGTTTGCATTCTGACATCGCGTCAAGACTGCGAGTGCTTCGTGATTATTATGCGAAGATATCAATGTCACAAAAAATACGGTAATTGCTATGAAGACTTTGTACCCGTTTAGGGCCTACCACCGTACCTAATATCATTACTTTATATATAAATCTGAATTATATGATGCGCAATAATATTCAGGTCGGCATAGCATCGTCCCACGCGCTATGGGGTTGCGCCAGGACGTTCAGCAGGTTCGTCCTCGCGAGGTTCGTCGGTGGCCTCAGCAAGGCCAACGTGAGCCTCAGCATGGCGATCGTCTCCGACGCGTCCGATATGAAGACCAGGGCTAGAGGAATGGTAAAATTATAATTCTTATCGGGGCTATTAACCTGAGTTGTTTAATGAAAATTATTAAGTGATCTGATGGGGGGTCAAGAGCTTTCGAAACCGGCGTGTATGCATGAAGTTTTGCAAGGATAGAGCCATTTTGACACTTGATGCTTTCTGGACCTGGCATGATGGTGTTATTAAGGGATTAAGTAAAAATATTTTATAGTTTGTAAAAGCGGGCACGCGTAGTCATTTAGAAACACACATACACACACACACACACACACACACGCACGCACGCATACACAACACACACACGCACGCACGCATACAC
>DWGJ01002991.1:0-14337 GCA_018246895.1 Aspitha aspitha aspitha | reverse complement strand
CAAACAAAAAGTCCAAAGAAATGTCAAATAATTATTTTTTATTATGGTCGAATTTCGACCAGCAGGCGACCACTAGTGAATGTAAATTTGCCATTTCACACTGTCACTACGAGCTTTATGTTTTTTTTTTTAATTTATTAATAGAGGACTTTGTCGCTGAGCGACAATATCGTCCCGTAAGACATGTCAAATAATACTAACAGAAGATCTTTTTGTTTTAAAACCTACCTATGTGCTCCTGTATGGGCATTTCTATTCTTAAGTATCATGACAAAGCATTTATTTAAACATGAGTTCAACATTGACATATTCACGAGATATTGGAGTTCTAGGTTTGAGTATACGTGAGATAGAGTAGCCAAATCTTAAAATTAAGTAGAGTAATCATATGTACCTATATTTAAAATGACGTTATAGTTAAGCTAAATGTTTATTACCCATTAAATGGCAAAAAACTAATTAGTCAAAACTGAAGATAGACAGACGTTGCATATAAATACATATGTATTATACCTATCCACAGAGGATAATATTTCAAGTCTCGGTCATTTTACAGTTCCTAAGCATTAGCCGTCTGAATAGTCTGTATTACAGATATTACTGGCTGCTTCAGATGAAACATTGTTTCTAAGGACAAAGGCGCCATCCAGCGTATATTTATAGGTACTTTTAGATCGCAAGGGACGGAAGAGGGAGACAAATCATAGACAACACATCGAAGATCATAGAAATCTCACATTTTGACGGAGAAATAAATTAAATAACTGGGGACAATTACACACAAGGCTGTCTGATCCCAAATTAGGCAATTTAATGCCTGTGTTATGGTGACCGGACAGCTGATACACATACATATATATACATACGATATAGTACTTATATAGATATTTTTAGTACGCCCAGACGCAGAACAAAGAAATGTGCTCATCACACAAATGTTTGTCCTGGGTGGGAAACGGAGCCACGAGCTCCGGTTTGGCAGTCAGGGTGTCTAACCACTCGACCACGAGGCCAGTCAAAGATAAAGAAAGCAATTTGTAGTGAATTTTTTGTAACTTATTGTTTACTGTTAGACGAATTAGAACATTTTGAGGTCCGCTGGTTTCTGGCTTTATACTGAGATACTGCGGCAAAATTAAAAGTGGCATTTCATTATACTATTATTAGCAATTATCTGTTGTATCAAGGCTTAGCGTGATGTTATCATACATTTAAAAATGTTTATTGATACCTGAAGTACACAGACTGCAAATATTTTAGATCGATCACCATGACAAGTGGTCCTATACGGGCATTTACTTAAATTAGTTAGCAATCGATAACTGAACATTATCAATAATGGAATCACTGATCAATTAATAGTTAATCACTAATTCCGCGTAACTTCTGCCGGGTTCTGTTAGTGCATGAACAATTATTTCACGTTGTATCAAATGAATGATAATAATAATCGTTAATACAACCAACATTATAATAACATATTTCAACAACTGAACATTTTGAATAATTTCAACTAGGTACTTTACTGCAATAAATTGGCATTTGCGTATTGTGCAATTTGAACATTATTGTGAAAGTCGCATTAATCGTCGTGAAGTAATTACCCATTGCGAGAAAGAACGAAAATATTTGTTAAGGGTATTAATAGAAATAGTTGTATGCCATGTCTGGTAGAGTGAGGTTCTATGGCACGCATGAATGAGTTTTTATTAGAAGAATCCGAGATTGCTTGCAGGACAATCTGGAGATGCAATTTATTTTTCTATACATATTTTATTCTGATTAAGAGGGAAACATTAGGATATTGTTTTAAACTGAAATCATTAGAAAATATGAACGATGTGGGTGGAGAATGTCCATTACTGCAAGCATGATTAATGGTGTTGATTAAGAGTACTTATTATATTGCGTGTGTTGAGAACGCCTCACAGCTATTTTTATTTATTTTCCCTGCTTTTAGATTAAGTTAAGTGTAAAAATTAAACATCATCAACATTGTTACGAAGCATTTTATCATTTTACTGTTACCATGATCTTAATTGTCTAAAGAGATAGTTCGTTACGTTTGAAATGACAGTTGACAGTCACCACGCATTTTACCCACCAAAAGGTAGCAGGCACGACGCCGTAGGCTGCTGCATAGGTAGATATTACATGTTACAAGATTTTGTTCATATGCTTGAAACTCTTTAAATCCTATTTATATTCAAGTTACGGGGCTGGATACGATTTGTATCTACTTGGATTATATTCGCGTTTGTTTTGGCGCGGCGCCACTGACAGATGACAGCAGTTTGCGCGGGAAACGGTTTTCCAAGATGGCGGTGACGTGCCTTATCAAATTATCGGTGTTCGGATACACGGTTGAATCAATAGCGACACTTACTTAAGAGAAATTGTTGAATAGTTTACCTCCATGTGAAATAAAGGATTTAAAAAAAAAGCGTGACGTAATATAGACGCGGAATATAAATTGACAATGAAAACGGATATTAATTTTTATGAACTACATGACTTTGTTAAGCATCTACTTGTATTTCTCAGCATTATACAATAAGTGCAATATGCTCGATTGCTTGTGAATACTAAAATAATGATATCTGACTTTTTTCACAGGATGCAATGGTGTATTTATCGTCTTTACTGCAACAGTGGAAACAGAATTTTATAATGTTAGACGTACGTATAATATGGGAACCGTTTTCAATTATTTTTTCTTTAGTTTGTGATACTTCAGGGAAAAGCACGTTGTGTTGGTGCAATTATCTGATCGTGATTGCGTATAGACAGGGCAATGAACTTAAAAGTCATACATTCAAAGTTGAATAAAGTTAAAAAGTAATTGCTTGAGGAAAATAAATGCGTACAAAAAATAAAAGGACCGGTAAGGTCCGGTTTTAGAACCTACAATAAGTTTGGCAAAGGTTTCCCTTAAAAACTGTCGATATTATGCGGTTGTGGATAATGATTAACTGTTGAAGGATTTTAATCCGCCCTTGAAGCTCCCAAGGAAAATACACCGCTAACACATTCACATAAAAACACTTTAAGTGTATAAAATGGCCGTACAATTAAATTAAAATCCAACATTTTCTTCCGTTATTACAACTGCAAGGAGCGACAAACAACAATATTTTCCAGGGTATTACAGCCCGCTGCGGAATGCAAATGAAGTTCCCCGGGAAATATGGTACACAACAGACAGACAAATAAGTAATTGGTATTTTATACAGATTTCGCTTAAGAACACCCTGTCTTCTGGCTGGAGTAGGGTGGATGGGATTGCGCTATTTTTGGTTAAGCATTTACCAGAAAAATGCTTTTATTAGCTGCTACCCGAAGATTTAGTTAGGAAGTCAAAAGAATTTGTGATATTTGAAAACGTCAGGCTTTTGATACAGCTATTTGGCATTCTGTGCTCTGTGCCTATCTCTATAAAGACCTGGTGTAATAAAAATAATGATAATGATAATGATAATGAAAATTTGAATCATTTCAATATAAACAACATAATCAACTTATCCCGAAGCTATAGGGCGGTGACAAACTAAATTTTTTGACACAACCGAGATTACAGTTTAAAACTGTTTCATTCATCATTAATGTAACCTGATTTAAATTTTCCGGGTTGCCATAGTTCCGGGCTGTGATAGAAGAAAAGAATCACTGCGGAAAACAATGAGAGCGTGTCCATATAAATGTAGCGGTTAGATTTGAGATAAACAGACATTAATGCGGACAAATCGAGTATACTTAATGCGCACTTGTTGCTTTCTATCCTGAGGGGAGCCGTCCGTACCGAATAATGGCAGATTCTAGCTCCTCTCATATGGCAACATTCACAGGTGAGTCCCCGTGTTATCCTGGAATGACATCGCATTTAGAAACCTAAATAAAGTGTTTAAAGAATTTATTCTCATAAAGACATAGTCACTTACATGAGAACTTATACGTAATACATAAATAAAACAGCCGTTCTTACTACTGCTCTTAAAAGTATACATTAAAATCTAAACATATTTATCGAGAACATAAATTACCAATTCTTTTTTAAATTTGCACTTTAAATAAAGATGATGATGAGAGATGTAAACCCCGGGTGTAGTTGAGACTTTGATATAATATGTACAACATTGGGTACTAACAATTGTACAGCATTAAAAAAACGGTTTTGTGTCGATTTTAAATATGTATAAGTTAATTTTAGGTTAAAATTAAGTAATAAATAATAAAGCAACAATAGATAATTAATTAATGGTAAATATTGTAAAATTATAAATTCGTGTTATAAATTGTTACGCCGTAAAAGGCAAAATATGGAGTGTTATAATAATTTTATACCATCTTTAAATCTACCCATATTTGTGCAAATAAATCTCTTCGTCTTGTCATGTCTTGTCTTGTCACATTCTAGTGGCTGTAGGAATGGTATTGCTAGTGTGAATTTAGTTAGTGTGCATTAATAAGAATTATTCGGGGAATATTCATTACTCAGGAATGGAGCTGTTACTTAATACTAATATTAGATTAGTCCAGTTAGGACGTGTTAGTGTAAATGCCGTTAGTATTTGTTTCCGCCCTTTGCCGTTATAAAACAATACGATGCAACAATGCGTGCTACAATTTGAACCCAGACCCTCGCAATGGAAGACCGATATCCTAATCACTAGGCTATCAATCCAATGAAAGCTGTTACCGAATGTTAAAAAATGATGTATTAAAAACATTAAGCGTCTACTTTTTAATATAAAATATTCCTTTTTTATTGTGTATATATAGTGGCTTGTTTTAATATATCTTTAAAAGAAAAGATAGAAATAGCGAAAGATACAGAAACTATCGGAAGACAGAATCTTACCGCGGTTTCTTCTTTAATTAGTAATTTATACGAATGTCACAGCCTGCGTATTGAATTTTTATCTCCGTCTTATTAACTTACAATATTCATTGCATCTACGAGTACAGCTAAACGACTAACATTCTGAGTAGCGAGCAGAAAAAAACACAAAACAAATAGAAAAGAATCGTAGATAGCGCATGCACAAACGTGCCGTCTTCCTGTGTGCCTAATTAAAGCGTTTAAACGCACCAATTAGCACAGATAAAAAATAGATCGAAAGTAACTGCGAGCGAGCTGTACGGTTCTAGGGAAAAAAATAACAGACGCGCAGTGCGACCGCGAGGCTTTTGAGGAGATTAAATCGCGGAGGGCCCCCGTTCCCAGATAGCCCGGCCGTTTGCCGTCTCGGGCGCACTTTTTGCGCCCGCCCGCTCCAAACCACGCAGAATTAGCGTCGAACCCCGCGTTATCTGTACACAGAATACCTAACATCAGCAGCGAAGCCCATTTCCCTCGTTTCAGGCGTTTGTTAGCGAAACGTGGTCTACATCGCTCTTCATACCCCGCAATGAAGATATAGCTAAATAATAACTATTGACTTTTTTATTACAGAACAAACAAATGTGCTCATCACTCAAATGTTTGTCCTGGGTGGGAATCACAGCCACGAGCTCCTGTTTTGCAGTCAGGGTCTCTAACCACTCGACCACGAGGCCAGTCCAGTAGGAACAATTTAAAAAAAATAATTATAGGTGCGTAGAATCATAATTTTATTGACTGTAAGTAATAATGCAACATTACTTAAAATTATATGTTGGTGAACCGTTCCTTCTCATTATGAGAAGCTTCGTAACCTACGGTGGAGTAGCAAATGTAAAAATTACTTAGTGTTATTAGCGCAGTGAGGTAAAGGTAAGGGTAGTTTGCTTATTATTTACTCGCAAACCTCGCTACTCGCGGAGGGTGGTACAAGCGGCTTATCAAGTGGTTTTAATAGTCACGTTGTTCTGAATACAACCGAGTTTTAGGCAGCCAAGCAAAGCGCGCAATACGCTTATTAACATTTTAATCCATATAAACTAGCCCTCAGGCCCTTTTTCACTTAACCCTCACATTTCAACCCTTTCAACAATATCTAGCAGAACAGTCAATTAGCTTGTATACGCACTTAGCTTTGGTAATACCGCGAATGTTTTCAGCGAAAAGGTATGCCAATTCGGTGATTTATACCGAATCGGGATGGAACCGACGATCCCCGAGTCCGCAGTCAGATTCCCTAATAACTGAACCACCGGGTCAATCAAATTCATGCTTAGCTTAACAGAATCTTCATCACATGCAAGAAAAACAGCGAGATTAACAGCTTTCTATTGTGTTTCTTTGTCTGTGTGTTATAACAAAAATTTAAATAACACTTGCTATAACGCTGAAGAAAGACATCGTAAGGAAACCTGCAAACCTTATATATACATATGTACAATGTTTTTGAAGTGTGTAAAGTTTACCAATTCACACTTGGCCAGCGTGGTAGACTGTGGTCTAAAACCCTCTCACAAACCCGCTCCAGCAGTGGACCAACAAAAGGGTCGAAAAGCGCTATCTTAGGTAAACAATGAGATACAGTTACTCTACATTCACCAATGTGAAATATAACAGTTATAGGGACCTCTTTGTTAAGTCGAAACATTGTATGTAAAGAGCATTTAGTCCCAAGACGTTTCGTCTCGCAAAACGCGGCGGCAGATGTGTTCTGTGCAGTTGCAATGGCACCCGTTTCGTGCGGTCAGTGCACTAGCCGTTAACTTCTTTTCGCGATAACAGCGAGGCCTCTTTACGGCTTTGGACACGACATGATGTTTTTCGTCAGAACGTACCTCTAGCCTCTAGCAAACTGGTGGAAACAACGGGTAGTTCTAACATATTTCCATGTAATAGAATCGGTAACAGAACTAGGTCACATTGTAAGACTCAAAGTACTTTAAATAGGATTGAAATCGACTGTGATGTATTAGTATTTGTTCCTTGAGTGAGACAGACAAAAATTTGCATTGAACGCTATTGAAATGATGAATTTGTTAACATTTGACGGTTTCACGATTTTTAGCGTCTCGAAAGGACCAAATTGGTCCTTCGAGCCCTTAAAAAATAGCGAGTGAAGTGAAAATAAAGGTTTATATCCATATGTCATAAATCTATACTTTAAAGTCAAGGTGTCAGAAGTGTAACGCTCATTAACTGCAGTTTTTACCTAATGTTAATCGTTACATATTTACCAAAGAAAGTGATTGGAACCTTTTTTCTAATTATGAAATACGAAAAAATGTCTAAAAACTAAATTTAAACAACATCGGACAAATTAAAATAAAAAAAAGATTTTTTTAATATCTATATATATAAAAGAAAGTCGGGTTTGTTACAACACTTATAACTCGAGATCTGCTTTACCAATTTTCACGATTTTTGATTCGTTGGATTCCTCTCCGCCCCGAATAGCAGAATAAATCGTAAAAACAATGAAAAATCGACAAATACATAATTATGATAGATGAATCATTTTCCCTAAATTTTCATTTCTTTCGCAATAGGAAAGAGAGACATTTATTGACTGTTAGGCGGTACGAAATTCGCCGGGTCAGCTAGTAAATATCTAAAACACAAGTATGCGGAAAAGGCTGTAGTTAAAAATTTGACATAATACTCAGAATTACTTTGTTATTAGTATTGCATTACTTTTAGTTCCACACTCAGTATGTATACGTAAAGGATCAATTATTATTATTATTATTGTCCCATCACACCAGGTCCCTAATGAGCTAGGCAAAGAGCGCAAACACAACTATTAATAGCTTTTTTTTAAAGCCATGTCTTAATATCATAAAACATGTCCCTAAAAATCTTAATGCTTAGAAACAAATAGCTCAACAAAACATCCGAAAAGCGGAAAGTAAGTCACGACAGAAATTTGTTGGTTTTACTCTCTTACTTTTCATGTATTTGTCAATAAGTTGATGTGTGGAAGATCCATTGCCTATATTCACAAGCAAATTATCTTTCACGACGGCAAGCGTTTTAAACCTTATTATGAAGATCGTAAGAATGTAATTCCTATAACGTACGGGTCTCTTTAAAATGAAGCACCTGTTTAAAGAGCTGTCAGCGATTACAGTTAAAGAATCAGATATAAACTAATAATAGACTTGGTCGCGAATCAACTTAATAACTTGTTTGTGTTATTACCCGTCGTATTAAGATAGCTCAAAATCTCATAGTACACTAAGTGTTTTTTTAGGACGTCAGAGATATTCGCAAAAGTATTTGAAAATATATCTAGGTACACGTCTTATTTAGTTAATGTAGTGTTGACTAAAACGCTTTAATCTTTTCTTTTTCTTTTCTTTTCTTTTGTATTATGTGAAAAGAGTAGCATACGAGCAGGCAGCAGTCGCTTGTAGCCGCTACAATCCATGGAAATACAACCAACATCCAATAGGCCTGTGGGAATGGGACTGTTAGTGTGAATTCAGTTAGAAGGTGTTAGTAACAGTTTGTTGGATAGTATTAGTAATCATTAGTACCAGGATTGAAGGATTCGCTGATATCTCTCTAAAAATATGTTAAATTATTTGAGTATTTTATATCAAAATGATTATAAATATAAAATGCATTTCACCCACTCAAAATATGAAACGTTAAGTTTAACATGATTAACGCGTTTATCGGCATATGACTATTACGAATTGCAATGTTCCGTCCTATATTCCAACCATTTCATTGGTTTAGTGGTCGAATAGTTGGAGACCCTGACAGAAAAACCGGTGGTCGTGAATTCGATTCCCACCGAGGACAAACATTTGTGTGAAATTACATAGCTTAATTTGGAATCAAATGTGTAAAACTGTTTCCGTTATTATTATTATTATTCAGAATTGTATCAGATGCGCCACTACAGAATAATAAAATTATTTCATTTATACGGCATTCTTAACACTGTAAGATTCCCGGGAAGATTTAGAATAGTGTTTGTAAACTGAAATCGGACAGGATAAAAAAATATTTATTTTGTAAATATTTCTTTTATTGGATTATCTTACACTTTAACAATTTCACAAACAAGTAACGTAAGTAACTTTTAAACCGAAATATCAAACACTCAAGAAAATCAGTCTTTTTTGATGACGAAAATGCAGTAGCTAAGCTGTGCGAGAATATAGGTAGTCCGTTATCGGCGTAGTAAGGACCGTGAAGGATTTGATTAGTTCACCGCGCGCTTGCACTCCGAAATTACTTTCAAACTTCCACCGATACACTAACTTCAGCTGAATTCTGCGCTCCTAGTATCGAAGTGCACGTTTATAGATAAGTTTCCACTAAACTGTTTAAATTTTCCGTCTCTATCTAGATAAAGTTTCGGTTCATAACGACTTACCGTAAAAACGAAAACAAGAGATTGATGACACCTAGAGAAAACTATGGTTAACAAAACTGTTAGAAACTATTCAAAAATTTCAAGATTCCAACAATGTAGCTCATGTTACAATTGAAATGAGACAAAAACAAGGCTAATTCAATTAAAAACCCATCCATTCTTTGCCGCTACCGTCGAATAATTGATAAGAAAATCACAAAATGAAACCGCACAAAGAAACTAGAAAACCTTCGTGCGGCAATCTTTATTTCGCTTGGAAAATATCAGGAAATTACTTGAGTGTGCCAGCGTCTAAACAAGTGGCCGGTTGAGCTACTGAATTTATTAAACACAATGCCTTTTCTTGCTCGAACTGGCGTGACAAAGAAAACTTAGGTGCACGACAGCCTCATCGATGGGTTAATTGCAATTTTTTGCCGTCACTAATGCCAAGGCCCACTTACTCATCGCGAGTTCCTATGTCCATTCCTGACTTATGCAAAGATGCACTAGTAAAAAGTGGTATGCCGAGAAGTTAGCACTTCGAATTTAATAGCGGACCGTTCCTATCGAAAACGAAGCACTACGACAAACCTTTTAGGCACACTCGGGGCTGTTTAGGCTTTTTGTTCCAGTCAGCGGATCGAGTTTCGCGAGCAAGTTGCGGTACGGTACGCGACGTACGTCTGTTCGGCGCGGTAGCCAAACGCACACTGGCCAGAGTGCGTTCGGTAATATGGCACGCTTGTCCGGCCGCCCCCCTACCGCCCCCCGACCCCACACCGAAATGCATCAATGACACTCGAAACACGCACATTTGTAACGCGGGGGACAATCGATGAAAAAAATATGTATCGGAGCCACGGCGATTTCTGTTAGCGACTTTTAGCCGAATTAGTTGTATTGGGAACGCAGGAGAGTCACATGTGTGTGCCCGATTCGCAATACAATCAAGGTACGCATAACCCACACATGTATCATGTGTGTATAAAAAATGGAACGACCCATGTATGTGTGCCCGACTGTTCGACAGAGACAAAACATACACCAAATATACACATATACATATGATCCCAAACTAGGCAGAGTCTGTCTGTACTATGTGACCATTTAACTGACAAATCAAATATAGACATACTATATAATACCTATATAGATATTTTTCTTACCCAAATACAGACCAAACAAACGTGCTCATCGCGTAATATACGAGTTTGTCATACGCGGGAATCGAACCCACGAACACCGACGCATATACATATATGTGATCGAAGTAATATGTTACTAAACTATTTGAAATTAAAGATTTTTGCAGTAAATATTTTATATCAGGTGTTGAATTCCAACTCGCTACTAACATTACATTAATGCACTTATAACTTATTCTAGGAAACATTGAATCTGATAGGACATTTTTCATACAATGAGGAGGTAAGATTTAAAAAACAAATATACTCTTCATGCACCACGCACGAATGTATTTACCATCGAGAAATATTTCATTTCGTTTCCGAACCTTTTATAGGTGATAGCTGGGCCGAGTCTACTCTCATAGTAAGATTTTAGGCCCTAGTCTCTGTGTGTTGAGGTTTCCTCACGATGTTTTCTTTCACCGTTATAGCGAAGGATTTGGACAGACCCCCGGAGTATAAGGATGTATTTCAGAAAACTAGGCTACCTGTTATTCGATAAAATTCACTATTTTTATTATATTTATTTGTATTTCGAAGCGAATTTTCGTACGAAATTTCACCGTCCACAAAGGGGCCGATGTCTTGTTTTTTAAAACAGCACAACCTTGACCCACAAAGGCTTTATACGTGGCGCTTTTCATCATTCACGATCTCGCCAATATTTTCTTCAAACCGCCATTCACGCAGGCGTTTTAGGGAGATTTTACGAGACCTTGCGTAATTACATTTTATATGAAAACATCGTATGCGGCCGGGTACCGAAAACCGCACATTAATACTGTAGCATGGGAACCTTTAGAGGCGCGGATATAATCACAAATTCGTGTCCCAAAGAGTCCCATGCTATACTTATTATATCCGTGTCTGTAAAAATATCCGTGGAGTTTGTCAAGGTTGAAAGTCAATTGTCTAATTTTCTCTTACGGTCATAGAAATTGACGGATAGAGGCTACATCTAATATAGTAACAATGTTCTGTATAATATTTTAGATCTATATTACGCGAAGTTGCGTAATACAGATCCAAAACAAGACACACCTTAATTGGGCAAATCAATTTAATCGATGTACCTATATTACAAACTGATAATGACGTAATTACAGAGCACGCATACTTGCATACATATCGAGAACATAAACGGTGCATGTAGTGGACGTGCGAGCTATGTACTGCATGCATGCATGTGTGCATGCATATTCGTGTGTGTATGATAGCATATAGCGCGATCGTCGATTGTTACCAGGGTCGCATAGCCGAACTATAGCGCGACGACAACGAACTATCTTACAAGGTTTCTATAGATGCCACTTACGTGTGTATGGCTATGCGGTGTTCAGTTTTACGTGTAATTCTCTAAGATTATATCTGTTTAATCAACCGGAACGAAGAACTGAGAACTGGTTTTATATTACTGGATCTACACCTGCGGACACTGCGTTAAAAAATGTACATGAGAATCTAATAAGGTCTGTTTTGAAATTGTAATCCATTTATTTAGTTGGAATCCTTTGAACCATAACCAGTTCTGATGAGTAAAGAACAGTACAATACGGTAAACAATAGTAAATACTTGATGTTCGTGCCTTCCTAGTACTCATAGATCAGAATGTAGCACGCACGGGTGGTACTGTAATCATCGGCGATGGCTCAGGGCCGCTCTCTAGCGGTTTGTGGCCCCTCGCGATGCGTAGAATCATGTAGAATGCCTGTTGGATCTCCTTGCCTTTTATTACTGCCTGGTACGCACAATTCAAAACCGATAAACTCGTGGCTTATTTTTTTTAACACAATCCAATCTTTTAAAAAAATGGAGAAGAAATTGTACTAGGAGACTAGTAAAGAAGGAGGTGAAAAAATATGTACATATGTATGTATTTTATAAATGTTTGCTTTCTCAAGTCGCACTAATAATTTTTTTAATGTGTACCTTATTAGTAATAATATTACTATCATTAGAATGAAAATTACTGTTGGTTAAAGATTCTTGCTTTTCTGTTTTCCCAGTATTCTGACACCAATAAATGTGTCAGTAGAAAAAAAAACCTTTTTGTCCTTTGATTGGTACTTTTGATACCATTCCATCATAGGGTTAAACGTAACTATAGCAAAGGCAAATTAATATTGCGCGAATTGATTAAATAATGTTAATTTTAAGTTAATCCAAAAATTCTTCGACAGTGACAATAATTTTCGTTCAACGGGCAGACACTCATTACAGAATTAATGCGTCGTTAAGTTGACATGAGAAATGTGTTCTGACCATAATATTAACAAAATGGCTGTTTATTTTATAGGTACATAACGTTGGTAAAGTATATTTCTGTCGACCCTTTTATTGATCCACTGCTGGATACAGGTCTCCTCTCATAGTGTGACGGATTTAGGCCATAGGCCACACTGGCTAAGTGCGGATTGGTATTGAAATCGTAAGCAGTCGTTAACAAAATATTTCCATAAAGTGAAAAAAAAACTATAATTTCATTATCGTCAACATACATTATCAATCTTTTTTATAGTTAACCATAGATCACGCTTGCCAAATTTAGGAGACTTTTTCACACATTATAAACAGAAGCTTAGAGTTTTAGGTGTTTTTGTATGTTAGAAATACAATTTTGTTAAGTTGCATGGCAGGAGTAGACCTTGATCACTCTAGCAAATTATAATATTGCAAACAAAATGTAATTTTTTTCAAAGGAGGACGATATTTTAATTCTGTTTACAGGTGGTGTTAAGGTTTGTTCACTTACATAGTATATTCAACATACCAAGCAATCATAAGCTTACAGAGCTTAGCCAGTATGAATAGAATAATCAGGATATTGACGCATCGCTTAGCACTAAATCTTGTTGCTGCGTACCAATTAGTATCGATCTATCAACATATACAGACCATTTATAATATTAGTTGGGCTATACACGAACGCATTCATTATAAAGCGGTGCGTGACGTATTCTAAATTGAACTTTAATGCCCCGCAATAAAGTAATGAGTTGTAGATTGCTATAGGCCAATCGAGTTGAACATCTTGAAGCCACCCTAGTAGTGGTAATTATTGTAATCTATATTTGCATATGTGTGAGTTGCAGTCATCGGGAACGTACCGGACCGTATACGAATAGTCCAAAAATAAAAAATCCTCTGCTTGCAATAAAATCTGTGAAAATAGTACGTGCAGTCATAATTGCCATTCAACACAAAATTCTATGCTAATTTGCGACATTAATATTAAGCAGAAAATTTTATAGGTGGTAGAACCTGTATACGGTTCACCCGGAGAAGTACCACCGCCACAACTATGTATATCTGCCGTGAAGCAGTTGTTTCAACTGTGTTTAGTTCCGAAGAGTGTGGTTGCCGGTCCACTTGTATACCAGAGGCGACCATCTTAGTCCTCAAGAGTAGCAACGCATCTGTAAACGACTTCTGACAGGGTAACTACTAACACTCATTAACTGCACCTCCTAACACATACTAACTGGGCTAATATCACTGTTACTAAACTCACATCACTACTGCTGTCCTGTTACTAAAGAATACTCCCCAAATTACTAATTCATATTAACTGAATTCACATTAACAGTTAGCACTGTTAGGAGTCGGTTACAGATGTCCATGGGCGGCAGCAGCCACTTGTGACTGCTGCCTGCTCGGTTGCTACTCGAACGTAATTAAATAAAAATTGTTAAGATGTCAACTCTCTACATAATGTTATTGATTTACTTAACCTATGTAAAGATAGTCTACTAAGGTTTGCCGTTTTTAAGTACCTACTTTAAAACAAATTCATTATTAGAAAAAATTTACATCGGTAATCAATAGATTATTTTCATCGGGCATTTACGAAAAAAACAACATTTAAATATCACTGCCGCACAGTTTATAAGCATACCTACAT
>DWGJ01002990.1:0-14338 GCA_018246895.1 Aspitha aspitha aspitha | reverse complement strand
TAGTTACCCTATCAGAAGGCGGTCACAGATGCGTTGCTACTCTTGAGGACTAAGATGGTCGCCTCTGGTATACAAGTGAACCGGCATCCACACCCTTCGAACCGAAACACAGTTGAAACAACTGCTTCACGGCAGAAATATGTGTGGCGGTGGTACTTCTCCGGGCAAACCGTATACAGGTTCTACCACCTATGCTTATAACACTTAGTTCGTCGATGATATAATAAATCGTTAAACAGATTTGTCTACTCACCATGTAATTTATCCACGTAATTAATTATTACGTTCCAACTTTCTACAAAGCCCGAGCGCAAGCAATAAAAGATTTTCAAAAAATCCATAAACTTATTTTTAAACTTTGACCTTCGACAACATTAACCTTTGACACTATTCATTGTTTGGACTAATGAACGTTTATATTATACTTAAAGCTTATTTACTTGCCTGTTCTTAAGTCTTCAAGGTTGACTGTAATTATTTGTCTCTACGTAATGACTATTTTAGTAACTATATACCTGCCTAATATTTACTTTATGTCAAGGTGTTGGTTGTTCCTGCAGATTAATGAGTATTATAATAAATATTTTTTAAACTTATATATTTACTGTTTTGGCAAAGCAGATCTTGTGCATAATAATTCCAGGATCCGTCATTTACAAGTCTCATGATGTTATATTATTCTTTGCAACTGAAATATGCGCTCATTATAAAGTAACTCAAAAATTTCTAAATCTAAGTTATCCACTCAAAAGACTTTTATGGGATAAATAATTTAGCCAAATATACTCGTACTATATTTTTTATGGATCATTCATTATTCAGATGGCGCGAACTTCTCGATATGGACTACTTACGACAGCTGAAACATCAGATGCGCGTCAAATGTGAACAGCAGGAGGTACTACGAGTATATGACTTTAGTACCTACGTACTTTAAAGGAAGAAAACGATGCGTAGACGAAATGTATAATATCTTAATATCTGTAATGTGCTTTATGGGCATCTTCGAAATGTCTATTAAACGTTCCACAAACATAATCAAAGAAAATTGGCAGATATTTTTATACACGAAATCTTACAGGAAACTTGACGAAATTCTGAGATTAATGAAATACGAGTAGCATATCGACATTAAAGATATGATTTGGAGAATTTTATATGCATATGAGACTAATTTAATTAATCTATAGATCTATACTTAATATTATAAAGCTAAAGAGTTTGGTTGGTTGAACGCGCTAATCTCAGCAACTACTGGTTCGAATTTAAAAATTATTTTTGTGTTGATTAGTCCATTTATTGAGGAAGGCTTTAGGCTATATAACATCACGCTATGGCTAATAGGAGCAGCCACGAAAAAGCGTTCCTTTATTCTCTCCGTTCTCCCGTTTTGCGTGTAATTTTTTATTATAATCATCATAGAGTGATGTTCTGAGTTATTTGATAGATTGTTTATAATTGTTAATTAACGCGGGTGAAACCGTGGATCGTGGGGCATGGGCACTTACAAATAAAGACGATTATAATTATCAGGAAAGCCGTCGCGACTCTGCGGAGAGCGTGCGACGTCACCACGCGACGTGGGCGTCCCTGTGGGGCAGGCAGGGGCACGGGGCGCCGCAGCGGGGACGCTACGCCAGGAACAACCTCGCACGCCTTCTCTACGTGGCTCCTCTCAGCAACACACAAGTTTAACTGTAGCTTCTGTAAGTTTTAGACTTTGGTTTACACCGATGCTGAAGGTGAAGACCACAGTAAAGAATTACTGCGTACATTGGCGTGCCTCTTCTCTAACGTATTAAGAAGCAGTAGACCACGTGCGCCCCAGGGTAGAATGTATAAAAAGGTCGAGGAACAATCATTATTTATCAAGTAATGTTAAATTACACTGCTCCAGCATCGCATATGTACTGTACATTCTTCCTTAACTCACACACATAAATAAGTGCTCAACGATAAAAAGCAAAATCTAAACACCTGTAGAAATATTGAGAAAAAAATGTTACATAACATCTTACAACATTTAGAGAACATAAGAGTTTTATTCTAATTTTTAGTCCAAAGAAACTCAAGTGTGGACGTATTTTTGGATATAGTTGCGAATAGGGTTTGAAGAGAGAAGTATATAGAACTATATATATAACTATATAATGATTAATGTGTTCTTATTTCTACCTAGATTCAGTTCACCTATTTTAGAACCCATTCTAATGTTACAAATATGAAGTTTGTCCTTCTTTAACCTCAAAATCAATTAGATTTTTAGTATGGAGATACTTGAAGGGCTGAAGAGTGACAGGCTACTTCTACTATCACTACTACTTTCACAGAAAAATATGTTTTCATCAAATAAGCGCTATAGATGGCGTTAAAGACGCAATTAAATAAAATAAATTCTTTTGAACACGCGCGTTAAACCGTGGGTGACAATACTGGTTATTGGTAAAAAATCAAATAGGTGTAGCGTTTTTGACTTTGCACGTTTGAACTCGTAACTCCATTGGTTACAAAGTGTTATCACAATTGCAATGTACAGTAACGAATAACGTAGGATTTTGTCGAAAACAAAAAACTTTACGTACTTTGTTGTACAATTCGAAAGTTAGTTTCGCTTCGGTTGTCACGATTTGTGAGGATTAACATACCTGCATACATAAAATATAAATATGGGTATTGTGTCTAAGCTGGCAAGTTATTTGCAAACATATTTCTCTTTTCCTAATTGTGCCCTTTAGGACAAAAATTCCACAAACACGCGGGTACATAAGAAAATCGTGACAAATTATCGAACCGTGTACTAGCTGTCACAACCGAAGCTGCGAATGTCAAGAAAAATATGCTAACAGTTGATAGGAAATAATTTTCTATTTCAACAGATAGAAAATCATTTTACTAAACTTAGTTCTTCTTAGTGCTACTTCTAATTGTGTGATATTTATGTAAATGTTTGTATTTAGTTAATGTTAGGTGTGTTTAGGTGTGTGCACTCAGACTGAACAAACAAATGTGCTCGTCATATAAATGTTTGTCCTGCATGGAAACCGAACCCACAACCTACGGTTTAGCAGTCGGCCTCTCTAACCACTCCGCCAAGAAGCCAGTTGCCCAAGTTACAGACCTAAAACACAATTAAAGTTAAATATTAAGGAATAAATCTGTAATAAAATTATTATTACACAATTCATGTTTTAATTAAGTTCCAAGGCTTTGTAAAACATGGTGGCTGATGAGCTTCTGAGAATAATTCTAAACTATGTACAAATAAGGTAAGCAGAAATTACTAATTAAGTAAATTACACCGCAAGAAATTGCTTGTCTCTGTATTTTAACTCCCTGTTAAATTCATGTAATCCTATAGTATTAATCACATAAAAATAAAATAAATACTGTATGAAACGTATGATTTTCGTAATTTACCTCATTTAATTCAAGTTTCAATTAAATATTTTTACAAGGTTTTTGTTATATTACTTCAAATAATTTCATTATTGTTATTTTGTAAATTTACCTATTTAATGAATGTTATTCCAACATCACGTGCGAGTGAATATTATTCGAAACGAGCCGTAATTCGAGATATCTCTACGCCACAATGATAATAGAATCAATTCAATATACAATTATTAGTTCCAGTTGATTTAATGGGACTTCCCGTCCTTGAATCAGGGCCTGCGGTTGTGCAATACATTCCGAGCCCACCGGCGGCCTCCGGGTCGCTGGTCCACGGTCCACGGCTGCATTACCGATTGCATAACAACTGCATTGAAACACCCGTCTCGCTTATTATCTCAGATCACTCGGAATTGATTGAAGTTTTAGGGCTGCCATAAACTCAATGAGAAAATACGACAATTATGTTTATAACCCTATAGGATATGGTTACGGTTGTATTGTAATCTGATTATTGTGTAAAAAATTAAAGCTAAATCAAAGCATACTAGCATGTGAACGTTATGCTATTTACTAAAATAACCAGATTATTTAAATAGTTAAGGAAATAACACAGCATGTTATGAAAATTTTACATCATATATTAAAAAAACTTAAAAATGATTTGTAACAAAGGCAAATTAAATTATATAACATGTGTGATGTAATGGAGATAAATGCAGGAGTGGATAAAAATGTCACCGTGTCGGCCAAAACTTGAGTCATCGTCGTTGCCGCAATATCTGTACGGATTTCTTTCCATAAAAATAGCCCCACCATATCTTTGTCCTTAAACATTTTGGTAAATGTTGGCAAACAATATTTTAAAAGTATGTAATTAAAATCTTCTCCTTGTGTGCTCGCTGTGTGGGCTATCCGTCGATGGAGAAATTTTTAAGCAAACAAATCTGTGCGTAAGCATATATGTAAATGACGTTCGGAGAAAGCCTCATGACGAAATGCCATAAAGCCGTAAAAACTGTCGCCTCAAGGTGTGTCAGCTTCATTCAATATTGATAAATTTTAATCTGTCCCTATCAGTCATTGTTGTTCATGGTAGATTATTAAGAAACTCCGTCGATAAGAAAATAAATGTAACCATTATAAGTTATGTATTGCTCTCATCTTGTTCGTCTTTTATTTATATTCTACCAACAGTTGGAATAACTGTTACATGGCGGCATATTCCGAAACGCTACTTACAATAACAACACATATCATAAAACAGCTTTATTGTTTAAAGTGCTACTTTACACTTTTTACTATTACATTTAATACAAATGCCATCATCATTAAAAACTTCTATTTCCAGTTGCAATGATGTTAATTGATAAACATTCAGAGAATATATGACCTTTTCATTTTCAAGGCATCGTTACGCCGTAGGCTCGTCTCCTCAATGCTACTAATTCCTGTGTCACATATCTGACCTGCCTGAACCTGTCATAATGATTGAGTGACAACGTTTTATAGCCATTGTTAAAAGAATTGTTTAAGAAATAACACATCGGATGAAAGTCTTTATCTCTAAGACAATAAAATAATCAAACATCATAATTTTTTTTTATAAATATCAAATGTCAAGGATATCAATTGCTATATTTAATGCTACTAAACTACCTATGTACATATGTACATATAAAGTCCACTACTAAAGTATATGATAATTCAATAATAATACATGATCAACATTGCATGTGAACATTCATTTAAGCATATAAATAAAATTTAAGAGCCTGTCTGTGATTTTGAAACGACTGTTTTTATAAGTCAACAGAGTTAATTAAACGCTATCAGTAGGTAAACTCTTTATAACTTCTGTGTATTCTTCAGACTGTCCGGGGTACTAGTTTTCGAAACATTGGGAGATAGATGAGGTTTTATGAGGGCGTTCCTGCGTGGAAATTGATAAAAACCTCTTGAAAATTCATTAATGTTGAATTTATTCATATTAGCTTAAGTCTTCGACTTCAAATAAATTGAAACTTGAATCTAAACAGAGACGTACATACTTACGAAAATCCAGATCAAAACTATTTGACAATGAAAAAAATACATATGAACATGCACTGTTTTATCATAGAAGAGCTTTATTTGTGAATGTCAGAGAAAACACTTATTAGGAATGCTACAGGTATTTTGTCATGATATATGTAAATAGGTATTATTTTATGTCTGTCTGTAATGATATTCCAATGGTAATTGAGGGTTTTTAATAATATTTTATCTAGAAAACGTATAGTTTGAGTTTTTTATAAATGCAATATTGTTAGAATTATGAATATTCGAGTATTTACATTATGGTTTTTGAAAGAGTAATTAGGTTATTTCTGGTATACATTTATCAAACCAGTTTTTAACTTTCACTAGTGTTTAGCACTAAGCAGAGTGAGATGTTTGCTTATCGAAATCAGCTTCATTCGTGTTTGCTGCGGGTCGCAAAGGCTGCTAGAGTTTACGGAAAAGAAAGTCCAGTCCGTGTGTCGCTGGGAGTTGAATTGTGAGTAGACCGGTCGGGGCGCTTTGACCTCCACTACAATACCTTACCGGAATTTTTGCCATATTTAACTTAGATCTAAAACAGCAGACTTTCTTCATCTTCTACGTTATTGCTTCTAAAAAAATGAAATAACCGGATGATGTTTATTCTTGAGGGATGACTATCTGCTGATTTACAATTACACACTTTTAATGTTATGCTTTAAAACTCTTGATGAATAAATGTGTTTCAATCGTATGTACTATAAGTATTCGTTTGCAGGGTATAAGCTATTTGGGTGATAGTGACATAATGCTCGATAAGATAGACCTCTTTTATATGATAAAAAATAAAGAAACTGAACAGAAATCAGAGTTACATCATCGATAACTACAAATCTTAACGCACTTTGTACAGTGGAGAGATAAAGGAATGTATTAATTCAATCTAACTTTTTATTCCTCTCGTTAATTAACAGTGCATTTCACAAATGTTTTAAAATTACCAATGACGATATTTAAAACATGTAAAATAATTACGATAAATGAAATAATATCGATAGGGAATGGAATAGAATTTCAACTAAACGACGATAATTACTTTTTTTGTAATGTGTTGACTAAAAACCATTTGTCAGATAAAACACATTAAAAGCGGCAAAAGGCTTTACGTAGGTCGACGCTACGTAATTACCATACTTGTTTCAGTTGATTTAATGTGAAATGCCTCGGATTTTAGATTTATTATTAAACCCTACTATTTATTTAAATGTCTTCGAAGAAATAGTACTACATATAATTGTAAATATTTATGAGAAACCGGAAAGCGTTCCATACTTAGTTGTCACTATATTATAACACGCACTGAGCCCAAGGTAAATTGTTATTTATAATGTACGTACCCACGAACGTGATAATGTATTAAAAACACAATAAGCATTTAATCGGAAATATTGTGTTACGTACATACTTAACCATCACATAGAAATATATTAAAAATCTATTTTTTCTAAAGGCCCGATTATAATGTGTTTAAAGCAATTAAATTCGCCACCTGTCTTGTCATGTGTCGTGCCTGCTGAATATCCAATCCCGCAATCTTGTAAATCATTTTTAATATAGCTATGGTAATGTTTTTATTATTCGTTACTAATAAAAAATATCTTTAAATTATATCCACCTGGTTCCTATTGCACACAGGGTTGATAAATGTTATCAATATTTATTTGTTCAGCAACTTTGTAGGAGATTTTAAAATCGCATACTATTATATTACACCAGCATTTATTATACATTCAATCATAGAAATATATTAATGATCGTCTCTACATAAAATAAGCTGACTCTATCAACTACTCAACTCCGAACGCGTTGAAGTCTTTTCTATTCACTACAGAAAATCCGCGGTGCAAGCGCTACTAGTTTTGTGTGCAACAAATAACTTATATGAAAATTGGTAATAGTAAGCATTACGTCATACGCAATTCATCTTCCAAGAGAGCTTAATGAAAGCGTCGTGTTCATTCAATCGGGTTAACGGCAAACATGACCAGTTACACGTAAGTAGTCTCGTTTTATTTTAAAACAAAAGCGTACTGAACAGAAGCATTACTAGTTGCTGTAATTTCTCATTTGTTTTACTTAACTCTTTAGTCACACCTTTTTAACATTTGTTCGGACATAGGTATGAGAAAATGCACTTGACGATGTTATGTAGGCGTAGCGAATGTGATTGGCGAAATTACGTGCTTCCATACATAACTTTCCCTTGTGCTCCCAAGTTTTACTATTAGTCCTAAAATTATTATCAATTATTTTCTCAAACATTTTTTAATTGGGCACTCGATTACTCTTTATTAGAAATAATAAACATTCTCAATTGAAACATTACGGTTATAAAATGTATATGTCGCTATTGCAACAAAGCTATAATTGTTGCAAAACTTGTTATACTTTTTCTTTTACATGTGAGCCAATATGGATAAAGCAATGTTTTATGGCATTACAACCTATTATTATTTAATGGGTGTTCAATGCCTTAATTCGTATTTGATAACTTATTTACGTCCAGTACTATTTTTATTTTAGAGTTATGTTTAATGTAAATTTTTTAATTGTGCGTCACTTATATTCTGAACGTATAGTGTAGCTTTGTTAACAAACTGCAGTGATGCGATATCACAACATCCTTGTGTTTGGAAGTCATACACAATTGTGGCGGCTCGGGTCGGGCAGGGTGCGGCGCGCGTGGCCGCGCACAGTGCTCGCCGGCGCCGCAGCGCAGACGCAAGTGTGTGATCTCACTTTACATCTGCAAACCCACTCGCTCGCGGCTTAGTCGCGTTCCTAGTGCTCATGTGTTTCCCATCAGCCGACGCCATGCGCCCAGTGAGTACCGGTGACCATTATCATTTGTATATTCGATTTAAAACAGTGTCTAGTCACGGTATAGCTGCTAGAATTTTGTGCGGTATTCATTTCGAATTACTCACTATATCCCCTACGTAAAGATATTTGTATTTTATAAATAAGTATGTTTTCTGTTATGTAGTTAGTAATATAGAGAATGCTGTTGATTATCGAGAATACTGATATCAGTCCAATAAGTATAATATTTTCTTTTATATGTTTTAAATAATCATAGTAATCTTATGATATCATTATTTATTGTGTCTTATAAAAGTCATTCATTTCCACATTGAAAGAGTGCAGTAATATACTGTTTAAGTCCTTATAGATACGAATACCGTAAATACTACAAAGAATTAGAGTTGTTTTGTATATTAAATAATTATTGCATTCAGTCATGTAATTAATAAGCAAGGTAAAAGTATGTATATATGAATATAATTAATATGCGAAAACTACAACACAAATTTTAAAATAACTGCTGCATATTGCTATTCTCATGCTATTATGAGCTTTCACTGAAACGACTTTATTATTGTTGTTAGAAGCACTTTGACTTTCAGTTTGGCAAACTGGCAATTTTTTTACGGTAATGTTTGTAATCATTTAGGTCGCGCTCTTGCGCCAAATAGTACCTACTTATGATCGGATTCCACAATTACATATAAATTGCATGAGTATGTTAAACATTTTAACAATAATGTAAAGATTTCCAATTAAATGAGGTACACATAAAAAGAACTTATCAATGCACTTTCCCCCTCGTGACGTAACGCGCGTGTGATGACGCGAGCTCGTTTACATGAATCGTCGGAAGAAATGTCTATTAAGTATTCATCAGACACTATGTCTGCTACGGGTTATGACTTAAATTAAACTGCAATTACGCTTGTGCTATAGTTTTCGTATACTATTCGATACATGTTATCTTGTAGTAAAATAGTTCTTCCATTCTATTTTTAATCATCCAATGTGTAACATTATAATACGAGGTTTATCTCCAATCCGTAGGTAATATAGGAATCAATATAAATCATAACAATGAATTTACATAATGGCACTATGGTTTGTAGTACTTTTGTGTTATTGCATTAACGTTTATCATAATTTATATTTTTATGTCATTGAGATATATGTATATATACATACATACATAATTAAAAGTTCAAGTAAAGACAGATATTAGCCCAAAATTAGTTTAATAAGTGGTGCATAAATTTGTAATCCTTAAGCAAGCAGATTATAGAGGTGAAATTACAGTTTAGAATATTAATCAGATATCATTGGATGATTTCCAACATTATTATGCAACAGAAGCTTTTCGTAGCGTTCTTTCATAATCTTATACTACTTACGGGGATGATACTCGTATTTCCAGTTTCTAAAAACTAGGTATTTATTTGCTAACTGGACATTTAAAAATGTAAATTTCATTTCCTACATTGCAACAGACCAATAACACGTTAAGACAGATACGACGTACGTATGTTAAGTCGTGAAACTATAAAGTGTTTTTTGTTCGTACCTACGAGTATTTTTAGGTATGTATTTTCATGCACTTGTGCTGGATTTAATTTTTTGTAATAGATTACAAAATTAAGAATTAGACATATATTTTTATTGATTTACAATTACCTGTAGCACTTTGATGCATATAAATTAAGGCATTCTTTTCATTACTAGTTATATTCGGACAGTAGAAACAGATATAATTGATGTTATTGTTGGTAACATAAAAAACATGTATCTAAATGTTCTTGCACTTACAATTTATGTAGACATATCGTACCTTTTATAAAAACAAGTACATGCTAAACGAGGAAGTATTAAACAGTGTTTTGTCCACAATATGAACTTTACTTGAATTGTTTGATCAACAATACATATATGGGTCTATATGGGCTCGGCGGTTGTATTGTTTATCTATACGAGTTTCCTACTTACGTGTGGTACAAGAATGTAGTGGGTACATGATATGTTTTCATTTTATTTGATAAACATATTACTACTAGTGGAGACATTATGGAATAGTTCTTTATTAAATAACTTATATAGTAATTGATTGTACATATCTGGTTGAAATTAGATAATTTTTATTTGTATCTACCAATTTTCTCGTCAACGATTCGACACACGTAATTCTCGGAATTTCTAAATGCAGCAGTGTGCTTTCGTCGTTTAACCTGGAGAGATAGCTGGTCGCAGTGTAACATATGTACATATATTACGATTACATAGCCATAATAACCCTGAACCTACAAAATTCTTGCAACAAATATACGTATTTGCTATTGAGCTAAAATAGCAAAATTGTAACCTTTAAAGAGCTTGCCTATATATAGTTACCAACAAACAGTTGGACAGAGGTTGAATCATCAGAAGAAATTGTACGATGCTGACTTTTCAATGGGCATACTTCATTTAGATAGTTGCGTTTTATTGTTGGAATTCTCGCCGTGAGACAGTGAAAGCATTAAAGATAGAAGATAGATCTTATAATTTTGAACATCATGTTATTCTCACGATACGAATAAGTCATACAGAATGTAAATTAATACTCACACCGCATTTTTAATCACTTATGGTTCGTCCAGTAATGGCTTAAGATGCACTCGGAAAAAATATTAACTAACGCGAGTAAAATACAAATAAATATTCTGAATTCAATAGGTCTTTCGTACAATTTTAACAACTAAGGCATTGAATACTTTACACATATTTTTAGTGTCCACTCTTATTAAGGTACCGAATCTCTGTATGGTAGGTACCTGCTAATTTTCTGACTTTATTGCATATCCAGAAAAAAGTATTGTCAAAGGAAATTTCCGCGCAGGCTACATTTCACCGGAATGGAAATTGTTGTAAAAACACCTGAAGATTAAATACCATAATAAAAATTTTACACAAACCGTTTTAAAAATTCCATGCAAATACCTATGTATACATGTATTAGTCATGATACAGTTTAAAACCTAAATAAGGAATTTGTACCTTTAGTTTCTTTTTTAAAATTTCTCTAATTTCATAAATTAATAATAATTATCTACATTCAAATACATTATTGTCAGTTTGAATATATGAATGAATTCCCTTGTTATTATCTATAATTTTTAACCAAGATGTAGGATTTGTAGAATTATAGCTTATTGAGGATTGATTTCGAGTTGAGGAGTTCGACTCTACATGAGATCTCATAACTTCTTAACAGTGAAACCATTATGACCTTGTGTGTCGTCGCAATATACTTTACATAAAATGTGTTAAGTGGAATCATATACATTATAAATTCATGAAATGCCGACTTAAATGGCATTAATGTGAAGAAATGTGTGAATTAAAAATGGGATTAATTAAAGTGTCGCTGCGGTATTTCGGCATTTACCACATCGCGTGGCAAGCCATCATGATCGTTAAATAGGTTTGTGGGAAGTGAGCAATGGGTTATGTTCATTATTTAATGTTCAGTCGGTTATACAACCGTTAAGATCAACCGCTTAGTTGTCATTTAAACTTTGATTATTGAACTCCAACAATGCTTTATTTCTATGAATTTGACAGTCCATCGGAAATAATATCCAGTATATCAGAGTTAAGTACCACATGACGATTTCTATCCGGGTAATATGTATAGGTGAAGATGCTTATACCAAAATTAATTATGTACTATGTGCGTGGATTTTTGTAGATTACATGACACACGGAATCTTGTTCCATCTATGCAGAGTTATATTTTCATACGTTCCTCATATTTTTCACCCGACTGTAAGGAGAAGGTTAAAAATCATTGCAATTTAATGAAAGATTTTCATTGTAAGTTCACTGTAAGTTGATTACGTAATTTTGCTGTATTTCTAGTAAACACCTATTTCGTGATCTGCATCGTTCGTGTAATTGAATTAGACATGCGTGTAAATTCACTAACATTGTGTTCAACTGATGTTGAGCGATTTCATTCAATTTGGGCTAATTAGGCCATAAAAGACAATGAGCATTTATTATTAAGACACGAATAAGCAATATAATACACAATATTATCGCTAACAACGCTACCCATTTCGGTGGACGATAAAACAATGCTTGTTCTAATTAATAGGTCGGTTCACATATAGAGATGTCGCAAACCATGGGATTAGTGAACTGAAGCGTATCTGAACATTAATGTACCCAAACGAATTTAAACAACCTTGCGTCACCACAAAATTCTCACGATTTATTAGTTCTTATTGTAAGGTACTTAGTAATATGATAACTAGCGTGTTCTTTAGTTAACCTTCTTACGGCAAATTTGAACATAATAGTTAACTTTTGTCTTTGGCCAAAGAAAGACAGCGAGTCACAGAGTTCAAGTGCATTCATTATGCCTAAATAGAACTGTAGTGAGTCTTTCGTTATACAATTAATATAACAGTAACTCATTCTTCAGATTAAAAATGGAAAAATTTTTGAAGATATTTTAAATGTGTGTGATATTTTAAATAATAAAAATATTTAAATTATTCAATGTATATTTTAAAATGAGAACTTAATTTGCCTAACATGATAATGTAATGTACAATTCTTTAGAATTAAAAATACGAATTACAATTATGAAACACTGCATAGATAACATTGCGTTTTGTGATGCGTTTAATTGGATGAAAGTGGCTTCCACGTGGTTACAGTAACTAATCTTCACAGCATCGTAATTGTTAGGTTAACTTAAATGAATAACTGATGGCTATCTTAAGTAAAGATAATAACAAACACTAGGCAGGTGAACCGTAAATTCATCTCTTGTTTCATGGCGCATGTAGTTCTGAATAAAAAACGTAAGATGTATATTTACTGGCGTGTTGGTCTAATAGCTTAGAAGCCGACTGATGAAACGGAAGTCGCGTGTTTGATACCCCGTCTAGGACAAACATTTGTGTAGTTCTGTGTATGAGTGTAATTAATTATGAGAATTGAAAAGTATGATTGATTTAAGTACCTAATTTGAAATCACAGAATTATGATTGGCATCGTCACAATTATACTTGTTTTTGTTTAAAAATATATACATACTTTCCCGGACTTGTCAATATATTAATACATACACACATACATATCGTCACGCCAGGTCCCTTGCGGGGTAGGCAGAAAGCAGGGAGTGCCAAATATGTCTGTCCTTACAAACCTGCCGTGCTTAATTCATATGTTAATGAATACTTATTTGTGACGTTAATTATTGGCTTCTACATATGTCTACCTATTCATATTATCTCTAGAAAACAAAATAATTTCATCAAAGTTAAATCAAAATAGAGTGCACTCTTCAAATAGTATCTGGGAATTACCAGGTAAAAATGCTAAATGGGTTTAATTTGAGGGATAATACTTGTAAACCTTACTTCTAGTGCTTGGAACATTCTTAAAAAATTAGAATTTAAGACGCTCTAAAAACGAAACCTTTTAAGTACAAGAGCTAAATAATTTTACACAGGTTTGTTTTATTGTACCATTGCTTACTGTTGTAGAGAGTAACGCGTCCAAATTACATGACGATGATATTGTGGTGACAACGTTGCTAACGACTTAAACGAGCCCTCAACCGTTGAATATGTGCTGGAAAGACCATTGTATGTATGTTCCACTTTCAGTTTCATAAACAATTTATTGTATGCAGTAAGAGTACCCACAATCGTCTTGGAACTCCCTTTAAAACTGTAAGTAAGCAAGCCTAAATACTTATAATTTTGCTCGTCTTGAACGCATTGGTATATTACTACATATTTATTACGTCCTGCTTCTGACAAAATTGCTTATACACACCAATCAATCATTCAATCAAAATTTTACTTTATATGACCAAAATTTACTTTATACAACAGAGATCACATTTACTATAAATACATTGTAATGCTTATTTGTTCAAAATACTCTTGACGTGGCCGTGAAATGAATATTATTTTAAATCAGTCCTAATGAAATAAATAAATAACTGGGGACAATTCCACACACGGCTGTCTGATCCCAAATTAGGCAATTTAATGCCTGTGTTATG
>DWGJ01002989.1:0-14340 GCA_018246895.1 Aspitha aspitha aspitha | reverse complement strand
TATGTAAGGAGTTATGATAGTTTTAAAATAACTATGCATCAAAATAATGCTCAAATCTTATATGGGTGGTGAAATAGAAGATAAAAGTTTGAATGAAAGTTCGTAATTATTGTTTTAGGATTCCCGCGGTTTAGGTATTAACGTGGGAAAAACTTTATGCCATATTGATTTCCACGCGGGCGAAGCCGCGGGCACAGCTAGTATATTATATATGTCTCGTTGTACATTACTCTAGTTTCACGTACTGTTTAATTGGCACGACAATTTTCAGTTATAACGTGCCAAGTCTCGCGGTAGATATGAGTAGATCGACAGTTTAATCATCTCGTAGGCAAGTTGGCGGCAGGGTGTGTAGCGGGCCGGGCGGGTAATTGATAGTGACATTTGATGGACGTACAGCGAGCGTATATTGCACCGCTGGGGAGCACTACACGTGCACCTTGCCGTCCTCCCGCCGGCATCTCGCCACCACCACCACCACCGCGCCACCTCGCTCTCGGTCACTTTCCAACCGCACTCCCATACGTGTGTTTAATATGACGACAACATATATCTATTGACAGTGGAAATATTTTCTTGATTTTCACCCTTTTTTGCGGCTCTCGGCTACCAGTGTTGTTTTCTCTCCGTTTGTGTATTGGTGTGTTCGACTACTACATACTTGATTGTGTACAATTGGAATGGAAATATTTAAAAGCAAATTTGATAATAATAGCTTCTACACGAAATTAATCCCAAACGGTGGCTGTGACGTGAGCTCGCAGCCCGTGTGTACACGTGTTATATATAATTTTATTCATTGCAGGAGTCCTTCATTCGACCATACAATGTTGACATTGTTGGTAAAACAAACTCACCTAGCTAACCTCAAGCTTACCTCTGTAAACTAAGTCCGTTATAAACTTTTAAGGTCTGTCTAATAACGCAAGCAATTTGAGGGTCTCCCTCTGTTTACTTTCTTGCTTTACAGAGGTGATTTGATGATTTTGATTTATTTAAGTTGTACCTACATTCTGTCGACCTCCGCAGTTAAAACAATTCACCTAAACTTTCATACCCATATTATTATAACTACATTCAAAACCGTGTAGGTGAATTATTTCGATTCTTACAAATGTCCTGCCGCAGAACACATGATGTTGCTCTTAAAGTGTGGAGACGATTATAAATCATAAAAAATTGGAAATGCCAGTGCATTTTCCATTACAAGAACATCAGATATAAAAATTGTATGCAACTCGCGATGAGAAATTTCAACTATCCGAGGTCAGACTCCCCGGTTAATCGTGCACTACACGAGTAGGATAGTATACCAGTAGCTTCGCATATACGCTTCATTATCAACATTATCTCTAAAATCATCTTACGTACAGAAATAGTTTACAGCTATTGTAAGCTTTCCGAAACCACGCGCCATTCGGCCCGTTAGTGAAGCCCACATGTTTTCTCAACATTTTAGTTTATAAATTTTTAATCTCAGCGGTAATTTAACAAATTTAATGTACAACTGGAAACTGTTATACCGTCTATAATGGAAAGATTAATTAATACGATTTCCTTTAACTACGGTGGCCTTCAATATTGTAGTCGCTAAATGAATGTCAAGTTCAATGGGATTTATCGAGAACCTATTATTTTTACTATGAACGAGTGAAACTCGGACGCGTTTCACTCGCGAAAGCCACATAACCTGTGTACGGAGTGCCTGTTGCAACGTACTCGCTTTGCCTTTTACATGAGAGTAGTTAGTGAGAACATACGGATAATCGTTTTAAAACTATATGAAATGATTTGGAAACTTTTGAACACATTGCAATGTTATAACATTATCAATTCAGCTGCAAATGTTGTCGAACTTGTTATATAATGTACAAACAATACCTATACTATTGACCAACACAATACTTTCAATATTTGATCATTTGATTTAATACTTTTTTGCTAAACAATACATACATACATATCGTCACGCCAGGTCCTTAACGAGGTAGGCAGAAAGCGGCGAGTGCCAAATATCTCTGTCCTTACAATCTCTTGAGGAGTGGAGAGTGCTAAATAATAATATACAAATAAACATAACATTGACTATACATTAATTAGTATTTGTCGACGAGGTGACGGTAACGTGGTAGACGATGTCCGGGACCGATCTCAGTCTGAGAGCAGAGTCGGGTTCATTAGTCGATGGTTAGATGGATTTGATGATGTTATGATGTCATATAATTGCTGCTTAGCGCTAAGAAAATCATGAATATATAATAAGCAATCACTTTGCTTCTAAGTATTACACAGAGATTCAGTTTTATGTTCTCTACAAAACCGCATTAGTCGTTACTTTCGAGCTCAATATATAAACTTGAGGTAACGGTCACATAATATGAGAGGTCGCAGTTATTGCTAAGTAATATTGATTGATAGAGATATACGTAGGAGTACAGGCACGCGTGGCGGAATGTTTTTATTCGCGCAACACGTCCACAGCCACCCGACTGCCGGCGATGTGTCGTCCTCCCGCGGGACCCTGCCGTACTTCCGAACGGATATATTTATAGCCGCCCCAGAAGCCGTTACCTAATGTTACATTTTATGGTGGCCCTTATTACGGCTCTCTCACCGACGTGTCCTGTACTTTGTTCATACCATTTCTCGAGAAATATATATCGTATTTGTCTTTACACATTCTGCATTTTCAATCAAATATAGTAGGTACTGATAGTAGGTACTGATATAGGAGTTGTAGGTTACCTTCTCACTCGACGGTCACTGGCGGCTCGCAAAAACGCCAGGTTCGAAGATATTCCTTGCGGCAATCGTAAATTGGGTTCGTCCCTCGGGTGCGACTTGCGAGCAGGCGAGGCGCTCGACCTGGCCGCGTCGCATACGCTAATCGTGTGCCGTTACCGCCGTGCGCCCGCCCGCCGACTCCGCCACGCTTATGCATCTTCCCTTCGTAATGGTCGAGAAAGCCTCTTTTGTTGTTCCAGCGATTTGTTATAACTCGTCGCGCTTTTCTTTAGGTACCCGCTTTGACTCGCGTAATTGTTCTTTCCAACCGGTGGTTTTGTTGCGAATAAAACGCTTTGTCACTTAAATCCGCTAAGTCGCCTTTTAGAACCTTTATAGACTGAACTTCATTGTTAATAAAATGAGAATTCATTAGCCCGACATTAATGCGAGTTACATAAATGTAAGTCATTGTTGGTGTTTAAAATCACGTCACATAAATATGTACAATCGTGATCGGGCATATTTTCGAGATGATTATGTACCGTTAGTTAATCAAATGTTGTTATTTTAAATTGGCGTATGAATGCCAGAATCAAGAGGGAGGTGCGAAGCCGTACTCGCCACGCTCTGATGCTTCCTCGGCCGTTCAACTCGCGCTTCACCTCGCCTTGCTGATTTTCGCTCGACAACCGTCACTTCCTACATTCCATTTTAAGTTTATAGAACAGATTCTTATATTACTTTTATTGATGTTGTTTTATGGTGACATAAGATGAGCGTATATATATTTTTTTTGTGCTGACGCTAACCAAATTAATGTGACTAATATACCTACTTTTACTAGTTATGTTTGCTTGTTCTGTTTCATCTATCATAAGATAGACAATACTATTACTGTTATCACTATTAATGAGTTTTTTTCGTGGCACACACAGAAATGTCAAGATGTCACGTAGGTCGAAATAATGATACAGCCCGTGACATAGTTTGCTTTGTGACAATTTTCGTCGCGAAGGGCTACTCTCGCACCCCACGATGACTCTGCGGCCGCTCGTTACTGTCTTCCCGTCTTACCTGACGCAATGGTTCGCCCCCTGGTCTCGTTAATGACAACACATTTTACGACGCCCTATTATTTATATGAGTATGCACAATATTTTTCTTTACAACTTTTGACCAGTCTGGCCAGTAAATCCATTCCAATATCTTGGTCGTCCATTATCAGCCAGTAGCTGTTGCAAAAGGGTATTCTAGCAGGGTATTTGTTGTTTGTATTGTGCTAGGAAATGTGCATATGATGTAAATAGACTTTTTACTTTGTACTACTATTCATCCTAGTTCATTGTTCTTCGAAATTGCTCCGCGCCGGGAGTAGCGCTATGGTTCTGGCCGTTTTGCGGCGTTTGTTGTAACTAACTGTACATGCCTTACCAATCTAAAAGGATTTTCAATATTTTTTCATTTTATAGTGGCCGGACTATTGTTTGGTGAATTCTAAAAGCGTTTTTAATCTTTCATTCAAATAAGAACAATAAACAATCTATCAAGCTATCGACATTTATACAACTATTGATATTATCAACTCGCTTCATTTATCTTTCGCATAACCTTATATCATGGAGCGCTAACCGTAGTTCGATTTTAACGATATAATCTGCATCGACAAATAGTTAGTCGATAAAATGATAAAGTGTGTTTAGCCGTCGTTGTTTACTCGACAGCGGTAAAAGGTTTGCGAGTCCCTCGCGGCGCGCGCCCGCTTGTTTTCATTTCGTTATTTACTTTTAATTTGGCAGCAAGCGGATGATACGGCGACCGCGGTGTGTCCCGTGAATAATTGAGCCGATATATTGCGATGCACCTATCCGTCGCGAACGCGCCCCACAATTGACTGATGTGCATCTTATGCCACTCAATTATAGACTTTTCTTTGATTGCAATCTTTTATTACATGTTCAAGAAGCGTATCTTTGTGTACTATAATAAAATTATAATTGCTAACGAGAGCTATAAATGGAAATTAATCTTTATATAAATGTTTAATTTTAAAAAACTTGAAAATAATATATAATCAAGTGTGTACTAATTATGTAAATTACTTAAAAACATAAGATCTTTTAGAATTACTGCGTGTATTTGTCATCTGAGAATGAAATGAAGACACTAAGTTATATTTGTAGCTTATTTTTAACTACAAATTGCTTTATTTTATTTGCTTTCTTGAATAGATTAGTGTTATGTGTGTTTAAATAAATAAATGTGTTTTATAAACACGTTTATCATTTTTTCATTGACGTATTTTTTATCCAAAAACTATTCAGTCTTTGCATACTAACGAAAAACACGTGGTGTATAAACCAATATCGTGTATTCTTACAGTATAATATGCTCTGGAATCGGATACCGCAAATGAAACCTTGGCAAGATTTCATTCACGGCGACAACGACACCGGGCGGCTGCATAATTCGACACGATTGCACTCTCGCTGTTACAATCCTTCTGCAGGCGAACGTTTCAAACGCCTAATGCAACTGTGATCAACATTCACAAACATCGGCGATGGGAAATTCAGTGTCGGAACGTTAAAAATACATCCAAAACGTACCTAACTTATGTGTCATCTCCGTATCATTGTTATAAGTAAATATAATTAATTAGTATTTGCATAAATTAAAAAAAAATTACTAAACAATCGACTAGGCACTTTTCAACTGAATCCTGAAATGTATAAATTATTTATTTATGAAGTGAGGAAAACCCAAGGTGTAAAGTCCATTTATAATGCTTCACTTGACGTTGCTGGAAAGAGAAAGTTAATAATTATGTTTGGAAGAATGGCGGACAGGCGTGACAGACTGTTTCCTAAATCCTTTCAGTACTGAAATAATTGATGAGATGTATAACGTAGCTCGTAGTCTCTTTTTCTTATGCATCTCAAATTTGCCCCAACGGTGGACGAAATATTACTTATACCCTTACATGCGAGTATTCGCTTATCAGCTCAACACGACATTTTGTCCTGTTCACTAAATTTAGTATTTTTTATTTATTCATTAATTAATAAAGGACTTTGTCGCTGTGCGACCATATCGTCCCCTAAGACACGACAAACAAATAACAACAGAAAATAAAATAATAAGACAAACAAATGAAGTTAACTTTTACATAAAACCAAGTGGGCTAAGTCAACCAGCAGTTTCACGTCTTCTGATAATGGCAAAGCCAATATGCTGTTGACGTAGCCCACTTGCTTCGATCTGACACTGCCAAAAAATGACAATCTCAACGATTGATTCCGGACACACTCCATCAGAACATGAAATAAGTCATCCATTCTCCACATTCGTTTCATTTTGGAGACGCAACCTTTTTCATTAGAAATAATATTTAGCATTTATAACGTAGTCTTAATTCGAATCACCTGACTGTTTTAGTTGGTGTTGTTTAAATGTGTAGTATTTATTATATGCAAATATAGTATAGCCGATTCGAGGTCGGGGGTGCGGCGGCGCTCGCGTGCTGCGCTACATTAGGCCGGCGAGTGGGAGCGCGCGGGGGTTGGCTTATTGTCTCGCTTCTATTAATAATACCAGTGTTTATGGCAAATTAATTTCTGCACTATGTCGACCACCAATTTTGTTGAAAGCAAAATGATGTGCCGGTATGCCTGTTGTTGTGTGACCCTGAATTTTCAATTAACTTTGTAACGCCTTATTACAAACAAATACATAATACGTTTATTGTAGCCAGAGATATCTTTTGTAATAAGTACAGCTTTGCTGATATTGAAGGACGAGAAGAAATTTTCTAAACAATATGTATTTTCAAAAAGACCTAAATGAATATCTAAAGATTGTCATTTAAAAATTCACATAGAACCTTCCATCCCGCCCAAGTCCGCTTATGAATGAACCCGCGCAAATATCTGCCGTGAAGGAGCAATGCTCTTTGTGAAATATCACCCTTGATGAGTGATAAATACAACCTTAAATTTAAACTAATTAAATGTTTACTAAATTTCTATTAAAATAGGGATGGCATAATAAAAGTAAATTGCAGATTAATTTACAAGCAGGTAGTTGGGTCTTAATCTTTTTCATGTTAAAGGTTTCAAATACGTATACATACCTACCTCTCTATCAAACGGGAATTAAATTATATAACCTTATCACTTGACTGCGGGTTGGCGAGGGCTTATTGGTTTTTCTTAACATAACAAATACATACAAATCATTTGTACGAAGGTAACGGAACAGAAATTGGTCAGAAGTTTTATCATTGTTTCGACATTTCTCTCAAGGGGACATTCTTATAAATTGGATTCAAGTTAGAATCCACACTAAAGCAATATGCCCCACGAAATATTTCTTTTTCATAGTTTTTATGTGAGGATTTGTCGAATTAAAAGTTGATCTGCTGTGTATATTGTGCAAGATGTACACAAAACTTTGAATTAAAACGCATATTTATACATATTTTAGTTTCTGAGGAATTGCGTTTTTCTCAAAATTATTATTAGGACTCGTAAGAAGCAGCAAATTAGGGGCATTATAAACTATTTTCTACGTAAACTTTATATATTGATAACAACAATGCAGTTGTTTTGTTTACCAATATACATAATAGCCCAATTGATTTACACGAAAATTCTATTAAATGATAATTATGATACAATTTAGTGCGGAATATTGGAACGTCTTTATTGCATTTATGTATTGGGTTGTAATAGATTGTGGTCGAGAAAGTGGGACGAAAGTGGAGTCGGCGCGGCTCTAGTGGATGCAGGGCGACCGCTGCAGCAACGGTGTTTGTTGACGAGCCGGTGGGCGGCGCGGGTGGGGCGCGGGCGCGCGGGGCGGCGGGGGCGCGCGGCAGGTGTGCGCCGCGCCAGTTCCGCGACTATCGCCGCTCGCGCGCTACGTTCGCGACACGGACAATGTAGTTCGAACTCGCGCTCGTCGACTGTGCAGTGACTCGATGTGTTGTTGTTAAATTAAAGTGACGATTGTTAAACACGATGGTGGTGCTCGAGGGCGGCGGTGCCCTGCTCGAGCCGGCGCTCGCGCTCGACGGCACGACGGCCGCTTGTTTGGAGCGTGCATACGCGCAAGCAGATATTTCATTAAAACTTTTACCAAAACGATACATTAACCTGCATCAATGGCTGTCGCCGGTGACCACTTCGGTCACTGCCGCTGCAGGTGCCGGAAAGGATCTCAAATTACAAATTGTAAGTTGACATAAGCGGTTATCTAAATGTCTTAGTCGTGACGCTTTCGTCCTAACTTAATCTGCCGTAAAGTATTTTTGGTTTGTATTATTTATTCCGAAGCTTGTTTTCGAACTTTGTTTTGAATTATAATTTGAATGTCATTTAATTTTCTTATGCGCTTTTTTACACAAGCGATGAATTCAATAAAATTACTGTTTAGAAGTAAATTTATGTATTTCATATTCAAGACAAATAAACTGTACTAGTATAGATATTTAAAAAAAAATTAAGAAAGGTACGGTGTACTGTAAGCAGCATAATTTTGGTTGGAAATAAACAAACAATGTTACAAACGCGCCATCAATCTGAATTATTGTTTTCTCACAACCTCCTCAAAGGGCTATTATTTATTCACATTGATAACTAATATTACTTGTGACACCACTTTAATTCGACCTCAAAGCGACAAATTAATAATAAAAATATGTAAATTGCCATACAAAGTTGTATTATATCTATACAACTGTTGTGGGATGTCGGTGATTATGTGATTTTCATTAAATTGCTAAATTGCAGTGAGGCAAATTTTCAAACGTGTAAAATTACATGTAAACATAAATTCACTGCATCTAAAGAACACGTGTGTGTTGTTATGATAAGAAACGAAAAGTAAATGGAAAATACTTTATTGACTCACAAATTGCTGCACACTTCCTGTTAGAACCTCCGCTATCGCGTTTTAAGAATATATGTATGTGGATCGGTTCGAGGTCGCTCTTATTAAACACTCGCATGAAAGTTATATTCTATGTATGTACTTTTGAAATTAGCACTTATTCGAACGTACTAATTGTATGTCTTTACTTTGTTCGTCTTCTAAACTTATCGTAAAATAAATAGGGCACAGCACGATTGTTTATAACAAATACCAATATTGTAATATCAGATGGTTTATGAAACCAATAAGTATTACAATAATATCGGTTTACTGCGATTTCTGGAGGTATGTATTGTACGCACGTAATTGAACTCACCGTAGGTACCTACGTATTGAAATTGCAGCTTCATTTTACATATAAGGTTGTACGGATCATTATGAAGGTCTTTTAAATAATTATAACAAACTAAGTCACAATAATATCAAATAGGTATGCAAAAGTTGTACAATGTTTCTATAGGTAACAAAACAAAATCCTAAACCAGTTTCGCCTCGACTCCCAGCTTTCGATATGGATATTGTTGAAATTAAAGAGACATCTTAACAATCCTGTCTTTCTATCTCGTTACGTTTTACTGAATCATCAACAACGCAAAGTTCGGTTTACATACACTTGAAAGTTGTATGAAAAGGTTCTTAAATTCCTTTAGTCCAGTAAAGTTATTAATTTACAGTGGAGCGCCGTAATGGAAGATAATTATTATATTATTGTTAATAATAATTATTATTGATTAATTATGATATAAGCGTAAATATAAGCCTCGTATCAAAATGAGTAAACCATCGAATAGTGATGAAAATAAAATTTACGATTGCCTCATTTGTTACAAAATCGGATCTAGTTCACAATTAAGTTCCGAACTAAGAGAAATTGTAAATGTAACAAGAGGAATATCAACGCTGAAATCTACTTCTGCGGAAAGAGAGGATAGCCTGCCTCAGTATTTAAATGCTTGCGAAATTGTCTATGTGCATTCAGTATGCATACAAACGTTTTGTGGATGCTGGTAAGGTTGTGGTGATGGAACTTATATACGGGGTTCGGCCGGGGAAGTACCCAACCTCCACGCCTATTTCTGCCGTGAAACAGTTGTTTTTACAACATTCTGTTTCGGTCTGAAGGGCTTGGATGCCGGTCCACGTGTATACCAGAAGCGACCATCTTAGTCTTAATCTATCTAAAAAGAATAAATTTTTATATCATGGACACCCACTTTATTGATTTTTTTATTATTAAATCAAAACATTTACATGTAAAAAAATTCATATTGTGAGTATAGGCATAGGTAGATAAATATTAGCAATATACAAAGCTGGTAAAACCGGACCATGAAATGTTTTTATTAAGTATAATTTTTTTTGTTATTCTTAGTCAGCATGAACCTAATATAAGATATTCAAATGAATAGGAGTCTAAAAATGTTCGTTGCTAGAACATAACACAGTTCCACATAAATTGTAAGCGTTGCACATTTGCAATATGTATGGACGAGTATGTTCAACAAATTATGTCAATAATTTGTGATATGATGAATGCATTATTATTAACATTACACGTGATTGGTATTTATTGTTACATAAACAGCGATAATAGCCCGGTACTTCTCTTGCATGTTTAAAAAGAAAACAATATGTTTTTCTGTAATGCGATTTACATCCCAAGCCATCATGTAAAATTCTACAGTTTTGTAATACAAATCTGAAAAAAACACGATAAAAAATAAACATCTATTGTAAGTATATAATTTCTACGATTCATTGGGTAATTGAAATTTTAATATAGTCGTCTAAACGTTATGTGCATATAAATTACCTTGTTTCTCTAAAATTTATATTCTAAGTAGCTGTTTACCGTATTATTCTTCTGTTTGATGTATATTTGTCGTATTACCTATTATGTAACCATAATTTAGTAGTAAACGACGTGAATGATATATTTAAGTTTAAACGTAACTGTTGAAAGTACCAAAAAAGCTGAAAATTTTCATGTAAGTTTACAAGTAACAATCCATTATTACCTTCAACTTTTTTGAACCGTTTCTTCAGGTCGAAGATGTAAAATTTCTGAACATACTTTACATTTTGCTGTGTTTTTAATAAAAAAAAATTTTTTTTGTGTTAAAAATATTCAAAGGTAATAATTAATTAAAGCACAATCTTTATAATAAGGTATTTATATCAGGGATTAGTTATTACGATTATGGGAATTGATCCATTATTAATATACCTGCAAGAAACGTGCGGAGTAATCCAATGTTTCTCATCGTTGTATAGATTTCGGCTAGTATTGATATATTGTTCTTGTGTTAATTTATTCGTATATGATTCCATATTGAGTACGTCGCTATTAAATATAATAGGTACTGCAGCAAAATTTCCAATACCGGGAGAAAAATAAACCGGTGCGTATACTGTAGTTTTAAAACAAAGCAACCAGAGTACACGCGCTCCCTGTGTGCCATGTGTGTGTGTACCAGTTGTTTGTATCAACGAGGCTCACGGCAGAAACATTGAAGCGATTTTAACTTGTGCCGCCTTTTACGCTTGCCTCGGCCGCTGGACGCCGGTGTCCGCCGCGGCCGCCGTATCGCCTCGCCCGATCTCCCGGCATTCATGCTGTAAGCGCTAAATGTAGAGAGTAGAGAGATATTCCTTCGACCGGCCGCGGCCGGCTCACCTAGCTTTTTGAGAGTTTCTATTTACCGTCGAAAAGTTGCATTACCCAAATTGAATTCTGCTTTTGTATTTCAACGTTATTCATAGATGTGTTTCCACGAAATATCGCATTCAGTTGCCTAGAATATTTAAGATATTATCCTCTGATGGTCTTATGGATACGTAACGATTTCAAATTAATTAAATACAGAGCTTAGTAGACCTTAGGTATAAACTACCGTACTAGAAGGGGGTTAGCATTATGTGATGAACACCAAAAAGAAAAGATTGCAATTACGATAACGTCAAGTGAAGCATTATCAGTGAAGATGACGTTTCGGATCTTTCTAACGATTTGGTTGTTGTCCGAACAAAATGATGATAGTAAATGAATGTTGGACAGAGCAACAGCAATAACTAGCTAAAAGAGTTTGTTGGAACGCTAGACATTAGGACAAGGGGGCCGCACGCGCTCTCTCCCGCCCGCTTGCCGCAGCGCTCGTTTATTTGCGCCTTCCCAGCTCTTTTGTTATGCCCTGTCGCCTGTGTCTGCTTTGAAAAATTGTAATGCAGCGGTATTGTAGACGCGACTTGCCGCGATTGTGCGCACTGCACTTTAGCTACACCTAACGCTGCACCCTCGAATTTATGCACTCAACCCTTCTACCTGTATTATTTGTAATCTATACCCTTTCACCTTGTGTTATCCGGATTTGATTTTATTTCGTACTTACAATTTTTTATTAGTATATCTCTAGTGAAATATATAAATTACCTAGATTAAATTTCAATTAAATTTCATCGACAATATTTATACGACAATAGCATGACCGTTTTAAACAAGGAATTTAATAAGTTCATATTGTTTTACCGCAAGTTCGTATTACGCCGGGTCTATCCATCATATACGTCATTCAACTTAATGGCTAGTAATAACACCAATGATTATTTCGCAATTAATATACGTATTGCACGTCTGCTGCGTTATACGCTGCATCATTGAAACGTTACATTTACTTCTCTCTCTCTCTCTCTCTCTCTCGAAGTTTTGTGTTTTTTTGTGTGTTTACTTACCGCTTTACATCACTCTGGTCAATGAACACTTAATGGATGCTAGTTAAAAATAGTTGATGATGAAGAATATCGTGTTGTTTGCAAACCGCTGTTTGCAGATTGTTCAATTGTCCCCGGTTCTTGCATACCCCGCAAATATTGCGCCGCGAATACGCTAGCAAGTACACTTAAACAAAAAATAGTGGTGCATTATATACAACGTCCATATTCATTGCATGATATCTTTGTGGCGTTTTCACCACATTTTCTATATAGAGTACTGGCAAATAGTACCTACACTGTTTTTAAACTTTCCATTTGCGTTTAGAATTGTCCACTATTTAATTGAATATGCAAGTATTTAGTGTAGGTATAGTAAGTGATTGTAGGTCGCTAATGTTATTATTTAAACCTGTTCTTTGTAAGATTTCTATTGTATTGGATAAATTCATTGCTGATATATAAGGCCCGTGATTCGATAGAAATTCCTTTTATGATATGATCTTAATGTTTTTAGTTGTCGCGTGTGTCCACGTTTACGATATGATGTCTTTCATAAAATGTCACTTATGCATATTAGAGGGTGGTCGGTGCCGGTGCTCGACACCGATACACGGCGGCGACATTCTCGTCCAAGTAAACACAAAGACGTGTGTGCGGGCTGCGAAGGTGAAGGCGGAGCGCTCGGCCCGTGGAATACATTAGCCGCCGCCGCCGGCGTTGGCGGCGAAACGTTGTAATATATTTCACTAACGGTCATTTTCGACAATTAACCACATAAAATAAGTGAAATTATGCATGCGGCCAACGACGGCGTATATCACGTCCAGTTACGGGGCACGATACGATACCTACCCACCTGTATATTCATTATTCAAAGAAAATGCTTCGCTCGGCCGAGCCTCGTCCGGAAGCGCGGGCTCTGTTCGTGTGATTGATGGAGAGCTCTTTATTTTTACTATTCTTTTCTGTATATGCTTGTGCTTGTGCATTCCTTATGTCTGCATATATGACCCGAAATCATTTTATACATAATACAAAACAAAGTTTTATTTTGTCATAACACACACACACACCGACACACACTGTGGCGCACTCTTGTAGAACTATAAGTTAAAAAATGTAAATCACGTAACTACTTTATATTAAGTTGTTTATTTTGTTATTCTTGTACTGGAAGAGCGGAGGCTCCTACTACAGGCCTTTTGAGCTTAAAAGGAGTCTCCAGTGTTTACTCACTAAAGACAACAACATTGTAAACGAAAATAAAGATTTATTTATTCCCATTATGATATTGTCTCCTCGGTGAAAATTTTTTGTCGTACCTACCATGAAATGCAACATAAACTAACAAAATACTGCTTATATTGGCAAAATTTTGAACTTATGTGATGCTTAACGCCTTTCCTAAGTAAGCCTACGTTCCTACCGGACCTCTCAAACCGTCAGATTCATTTTCTCTTGCAATTTCCTACAATTTCCGGGCAGCGTTGGGTACGCTTACGTGCTGGAAAATTATTTTCCCGTTGATAATGCTCGTGTGACGGTTACTAAGAGCACTGACTTTTTAGAAGGGAAAACTCGTTAATATTTTAGCGTTTGCGTACTTTTTCACTAGATTGTCTTGTTTACGCCCGCGTAACTTTGTCTAATGTAGAGAATTGTAGAATTAAAAAATATCAAGTTCAAGTGCGAGATCAACGTCCCGCGCGACTGGCGCATTACGCAACATGCAACACCGCCGGATGCACATTTAAGGCTTAACTTAACTTTACAATAATAGAGGTTACGACGTTGAATATGGACATTGATACAAAAGGAGATTGGTGGGAATTTTGTCATCTACATACAATACTATATGAGTATTATTACTATTGATGGTATTGTGTAGTGTGGCCTGGCCTCGTGGTCGAGTGGTTAGAGACCCTGACTGCGAAACCGGAGGTCGTGGGTTCGATTCCCACCCAGGACAAA
>DWGJ01002988.1:0-14341 GCA_018246895.1 Aspitha aspitha aspitha | reverse complement strand
TACTCTTGAGGACTAAGATGGTCGCCTCTGGTATACAAGTGGACCGGCAACCACACCCTTCGGACCGAAACACAGTTAAAACAACTGCTTCACGGCAAAAATACACGTGGCGGTGGTACTTCTCCGGGCGAACCGTATACAGCTTCTATCACCTACAAAGTACCTAGTATTATTTTGCTTTTAAATGTTATCTTATAAGAATGTTCACATATACTATGGTTATTGTTTGTCTCTTATTAACATTAGTTATCTGTTCCTCTGTTTGTAACGTGTCTATTTTTTTATATATTAGACCTAGTGTGCAGGCTAAATTTTGTCTAATATTTTTATAGTTCGCTGTTTAGAATACAATTTAGGATTAAATATACTTTCTCTTCTTCATGTCGTGCATATGTGTGTTAATTAAAGCGATATAATAAATGTTTTTTGATGTTAAAGTTTTAACGAAACACATATTTGAATTAATGATCCATTCAATTGTTGTTGTACTGTGTGTTTATATAAATAGAGTTGTTAATATTAATATAATCGTTATTTTATAATGTGACATACTGTGTTGTTATCTTCGTGACCATGTGGCAGTGCTTAAAATACCCATTAATTGATGATTTGGAAATAAAGTAAATGGTGTGTGCAGCAAATAATGAATGCTTGAATTAAATGTACGTATGTCCAATACTCTGTTCAAACCTGTGGAATCTTTAATTGATGAATAACAAGTAACGAGAAAGGTATTAACAAGTGAGTGGTTGTATCAATTTTGCTACCTACAGTCGGTACCTCCTGCATATAATTCATACTGTGTAAATCAATCTTGAGGTATAATGTTTACGATGACTATATAATTTAGCACAGGTAGTCAATATTCCTTCCTAATGAATCTATAGGTGTGAATGGAGTCTAAACTGTGTGAAATTCTTTTCTAATAACGTACATATCTGTGGTTAATTAATTAGTTATCATTAGAACGTTTAAGAAACAAAGATATTATCGTTCCTTGCTTTGACATGTTTCTTTGAGACTGCACTTTTTAAAATATATGTGATGTGGTGTTTCTATTCAATGTAATAATATTATTTACTTAGTTGTACTTATAATAAAATATTGATGTTGTGTAGGTCAAATTTAGTTACGTTCGCTTAAATTGTTCTAATCGTTTGCTAATTTGTCTTAAATCAATGTTAAAATATGTTTTGTGTCTTGGAATGATTTTTCATGTACAATACTTCATTTGTCGGTTGTAAATACCACTTATAGACAATGTAAATAAAAATATTCTCCAAATAAAAAAAACCAGTTTTAATATAAAAAAACATAACTATTGACATACCTACCTACCGTACCTACTCCTGTATTGACAACAACTATATCAAGTTACAACAAAGTAAATGATGTTTTATTATTGTTAATATTGCTAATTAAGGCAGAGATAACCTAGTGATTTGAATTTCAGCCACCCATTACGGGGTCTGGGTTCAAATATTTAGATTACCTGGTTGGTATTTATAATCTATTTCAACATTTTTTCTACAATAATTTTTCCTAAAATTTATCAAATTCAGTAAAAGGTGTTCTTTCTAAATAGTACATTTGTTGAGTTGGAGTAAAGTAATGAAAGTTATGAATATGGAACAAGCTAAATACAGACTAAGTATAAAAAAAAATGTATTTTTTACTTTTTAACATATTTTTAAGCTGCTGCTCTACACTCGTGACCATAAGGAATCAAAATTTTATTGAGTAATTTTAACAAAACAACAATATAATAGCAAATTCTCAAAAGTATACACCATAATTAAAACTTTCAACAATACTAAGTGTGGATTTCCAAATATAGATTCAGAAAAATCCCTTGTTCATTATGAACAACTGTTCAGCTGTAAACTATTGCAATATATTCATCACTTCATAATTGGATTATTAAGATTTGAATACACCCACACACCCATCATGATAGACTAGTGTGGATAATGTGTGAATAATCCAGTGGAAATTTCAAGAGAACAAATTCAGTATTAGCAGTACTGGCAGTACATCCTGACATCAGGCATGGACCAAAATTAAAATTGTTTGATGGCTTTCTGTTAAAACATAATAAATTTTTTTTTTTTAAATGTGGACAATGCCAACTTTGCTAACACTATTAATCAATCCAGCTTGCCAATGACAGTATTAACTCAAATAAAAATTAACATAAACAGGTATTGTAAGTTTAATATTATGTTTAATTACAATCTTATAAAATACCAATATTTATTTTTTAGCAAATCACTCTATAAAATTAGCTTATAATTGTAACATTCATAGACACAGCCTATAATATTTTTCCATTTAATTTCTCAAGAGGTAATGTTACCGACATTGCTAGTGTCAATCTAAGGGTTAACTCACCAGCACAGATCCCCACTTCTTATGTCAACAACTATGTATTCTAATCACTCTCACTACCACTCTGCCCTGGAACATAGTCTTCATCATCCTCATCTGATATATCAAGGTCATCCAAATCTTGGAAAAGTGATTCATCCACTTTGACTGCATCACCTGGAATATGTTTATATCATTTAAAAGTTATAATAACCACAGATGTAATCTATGTGTGTGAAATTGTCCCGTTATTTATTTATTTATTTAATCAATTCTTCCAAACATGGATGAATAGACTTTTTCTAGTTCATCTTGCTACACAACTACACTTGAAATCGCTCAATTGATATCGAGACCGCAGCCACAGAATCACAAAATAAAAATAATTATTTAGTGTGAATGAAGTGTAAGAACAATTGGGAAAATGAAATACAATTGGACAGACACACCTACTACACCTTTCATCAGTTACATATTTTGTTCTATCTGTGTTAGTATAAACCTACCACACCTTTTACTTTGGCCACTGAGTTTAACAAAAATTGTTTCATTTGTCTACCACAAGGTGTGACAATTAAGTAATTTAACCAATTCCAAAAAAACCGTATATTTAAAAGCTATTGTATAACTCTACTATCCCCTTCAAAGTAGTCCCCTTGGGCAGCTATACAATGTTTCCAGAGCGATGTCCATGCTTCATGACATTTCTAGAATGCTTCGATCTCATTACTTAATTGTCATGTCATGTATTAGTCTCAAGTAACCCACATTGGGATTATTATAATCTATATTGTGGAGCATACTCCGTGCCTTATGCAGACACATATACCCACCATTTAATACAAATAAGTTTTATATTTCAAGAAAAACCTTATGGTTCTATTTGATGCTTAACACCAAGTCTAAGCCTAATAGTGGAATTGAGAATTCAAACTCACCATCCTCCAGAAACTTCAAGTCTGATTCGTTTAGGGTTGTATCTCTGAGGAACAGTTCTTTGCCGGTAAGCTTATTTTTATCTTTTGCCTCTTTCTCTCTTTTAGCAGGGATGCCCATGTCAATTTCAAATTGTTTTCTCCATGCCAAAAAAGACTCTACTGTAACTCTAGTACCTTCGAATCTTTTCTGAATAAAAAATTATATTTGTTTAAAACACAACACCTTACAGATCTTCTTAAAAGCAACAGATATAATCTTTTTCATCAAAAAAACTAGCACTTTTAGCAATTGAATATTTTAACTAAGGTAATATAAACATACTAATAAAACAAGCACTATTTAAGTATTCAATTTCGAATTACCATTTCTGCCTCCTCTTCTGCCTTTTTCTTTACCAACAGCTGTTCTTCTCTCTCTTTTTTTACTGCATCCCATTTGTCATTGAGCCACTCCTGTCCTGAAGACACTAGTGTGAACACCATCACCATACCGAGGTTCTCCTCTCCCTTAAATTGATGTAAATAATGCAATTTCATGACCAACATGTCAACACTTTTATTACCTGGGAAGGTTTACACAACTTTTACCATTTAACATGATACAGTTTTGTTTTACTTAGCTTTTATTGTTTTAATGTTTACAGTTTAATTGACTTTAATCACAAAAAGTGATATCATATTGGTCATTACAATACTATACTAAAATATTACCTGCTCAGTCAAATATGTGAGAAGTTCATTTTTATCGACGACGTCGTCGAAATTCTCTTCATTGTCGATTTCAACGATCGGCAACTCATCGGGATATTTAGGGGTATAAGTAAACACCAATCGACACGCCAGCCCATCCCCGTCGTCAAAGCGTTCAGACTTTATCGGTATTGAAAATTTTAGAATAGGCTTCCTTTCCAGTACTAAAATTTTATCCATTAATTAACCTACTATACAATCATTTTGAAATAACATTTACATGACTATACCTACTTTGCATATCACCATAATAAATAGAATCTAAGGCTTCAATCTCGCTCGATTGCTCATATTCATAATCCATGCTGCAAATTTCTAGTGTCTGTACAGTATTACGTCTGTTTTAAAGTCGTACTGTTTATTATTTTTTATACAAGTTAGCATTTACTTACTACGGCAATACATTTTAGGTTAGATTTTTAGATGACAATTTGACAATCGAAAAGTGACTGCTGTCACTATTTATTGACAATTAAAAGTCAAGAAGCATAGATTTCACAAAAAATTCATTTATGCACGAAATGAATAAAAGTCATACATTTCAATATAAATTGTTCAAAATTAGAAAACTAGTAAAAAATTTTCTATTCGAATAATGTGACATAGGTGTAATATAAATAATTGTCAATCATTCTCATGTTGGGTAAAATATCTTTTACTTTCATTTTCAAGTTATGCTACGCTGTTTCATATACCTAGTATTAAATGGTATAGTTTTTTCACAAATTATATACATAGTAAGAATAGACTCCAAAGCAAACATTCCATGGAACTGAGTCCATTAAATATAATTTGGCTTACTAAATGCAATTATCATACAAAAAATATATCCCAGTTATTCATAAAACTACATAATTTACAACAGCAAATTGTTAAGATGCATGCAATCTTTCCCGCTATTTTTTATGTATTATCGTCATGGTCACGTGACTGACATTCAAGTCATTGAACTAACCAACCAACAGTCAACAGCCAGCGCCATCATCCTAACCAAACCAAAACCAGAGTTTTAGAAATGGCCGACGATAAAGAAGTGGAAAAAACGATTGCGGAGGACTTGGTAGTCACCAAGTATAAGTTAGCGGGACAAATTGTTAATCGTAAGGTTTCTTTATATAATACTTTATATTATAAAGTCTAAGTTCTTTGTGCAATTCTGTGTAAGTGATGACCAGTATACGTTGGGTGGACGCGTGTCATCGCCATGCGGACAATGTGGTGCCGCTAACGATGCCAAGTTATTTCAGTTTCCGGGCATATTTATAACTAATCACTTGTTTCACGATCTTACTTCTTTGTTACAGGTGTTCTAGAGCAAGTGATTGCAAAATGCGTACCCGAAGCGTCTGCGCGTGAAATATGTGAATTTGGGGACAAATTGATTCTAGAGGAAACTTCTAAGGTGTTCAAAAAGGAAAAAGACTCTAAAAAAGGGATCGCGTTTTCAACATGTGTCTCCGTCAACAATTGCATATGTCATTTCTCACCCATACCTAGTGAAGCTGATTACATTCTGAAACAGGGAGATCTCGCTAAGATGTAAGTAATAGCATTGAGGTTATATTTTTGTGGTTTCGCTTAGTTTCGAGTTCTTTTGGCATCAGTGTAAGATTGAGCTTTTTTATTATTTGAGAAGTGGCCGGCTTATTATGTGTGTTTAGCATATCTATAGATTGTTTCAAAATTTTTGGATGTGGCCCACGGCTTGATTAAGAATAGTTTGGGTCAACCTGTGTTTGTCATTTGAATTTGTATGGTATTCACAATTCATGATAGCTGATTATTTTATGTATATGAGAATGTTGCATTAGCGTTTTGTTGTAGTGACCTGGGTGCACATATTGATGGTTTCATAGCGGTTGTGGCACACACAGTTGCGGTCGGTGGTGGAGAAGTCACCGGGAGAGCTGCCGATGTCCTCCTTGCAGCCCATCTGGCCAGTGAAGCCGCCTTGAGGCTGCTCCGGCCAGGCAATGAGGTACTATAATTTTTGTATTTTTAACAATAACAATAAAATAATTGTAATCACTAAATGAATCTTCACAAACTTAAATTGTAAAATATGTATTCAGTATTCAAAGATACATTTTACCCAAGTTGACACATTTTCTAGCATTTGTCTTTGTATTTTCTTTTAGAATTATGCAATAACAGATGTACTTCAAAAGATAAGTTCAGATTATGGATGTAAAGCAATTGAAGGTATGCTGTCACACCAACTTAAGCAGTTCCGTATTGATGGAGAGAAAAGCATAATACAGAACCCTTCAGAGCTTCAGAGGAAAGAACACGAGAAGGCCACATTTGAGACGTACGAAGTATATGCAATGGATGTACTCATTAGCACTGGAGAAGGAGTGGTATGTATACTTTGATATCGATTCTATCAGATATTTGTCTACTACTGGAGGGAGATACCTGGAGTTTACTTCACTATGGTAATGCAGATTGGCAAACTTTATTACTTTCAAACACATCTGTTCTAATTTTAAATTATCTTGAATAGCACTAACATAGTTTAATAACTGTTATGTAACTGTAACAATATATATTATTTAGCAATACTATCAATTGTTATATAACAAAAATAAAAATTTGCTACGCAAATTGACACAAGTTACATATTAATGTCTGTTTGTACAAATATTAATCACAGTAATATAATTTGTATTAGCCCTGAATTCTTTCCAGGCAAGATTCATTAAACTCGTCTGGCAGTACTCAGGGTATAGAAAAATAGTAGTATTTTAAACTGGAATGATACTATGCATTTCAGTAGAAATTTTACTAACAATTTTAAGCATCTAATTTATAGTTAGTAAAATTGCTAATTCAACTATGTATTCTTGGTACATGAATATTTTTGTGTTATTGTTCTAGGGTCGCGAAATGGACACGCGGTGTACAATTTACAAGAAAACAGATGAAGTATACCAGCTTAAGTTGAAAGCATCTAGAATGTTTTACAGCGAGGTCAGTCCCATATATGTGTCACTGATCACAATGCTAAATGAACATTGATGTAACATTGTTTTAGTTAAATTGCCACTAGAATATTGGCACAGATTATTTATACACATTAAATTGTCATTAATTACATTAGTCACTAAGTGTTATCTTGTTTATTTTCATTACGACAGGTCCGCAACAAACATGGCTCTATGCCCTTCAACCTGCGCAGTTTCGACAAAGAGACAAGTGCAAGACTAGGCATTGTCGAGTGTGTCAATCATAAATTAATTGAACCATTTACGGTAACATAACATTATTAATGTATCTCTATCTTTTAAATTGTACACAATTTTTGTTATTTCTAAAACTTTATATCATAATTTTCCAGGTGCTTTATGAACGTCCAGGAGAATTAGTGGCACAGTTCAAGTTCACAGCTCTGCTGCTGCCGAGTGGGACACATCGTATAACCGGTCTTCCGTTCGATAAGAGTCAATGCAAAAGTGATCGCTCCATCAAAGACCCTGAAGTCAATGTAAGTTAAGCCAAATACTTCACCAATGTATTGTAAATATTGTGACATTTGATTGTGAATTTTTTTTATGTAAACTCTTGCTCCCTGATATCTTTCAAAATATTCTCATCAGTAGTTTGTTTTGAACAAGCACAGGGTATATTATTGTAATCTTTTTGAGCTGAACTGTCAACATAACAGTTCAGTTTGAACCATTACAACAGTTACATACTCTAAAACATTGCTCATTAGATTGTTTCGTCTGGATGGTACAATTTAAATTGAAAATATATTACAGGCCCTCCTCAACTCGTCTGCAAAGTCCAATAAGAAGAAGAAAAAGAAAGCCGGTGCTGAAGAGCCAATGGAAGTGGAAACTGCTGCCTAGTATACACACTTCCTGTCTATAAAAGGGACTTAAAAACAAAACTGCAACTTTCGGCAAATTCACACTACATGAAACTTTTAATGACACAGTGACAAAAATGTAAGAGGACTACTCATTGTGCAAGATTTGGACTTGTGCTTTAACTGACAAACATTGTACTACAATGTACTTGACACTCACATAATTTACTGTTATATTGGCAAAGTTGTTTTAAATCTATTGTTAACGTTGAATGTTTATTTACAAAATGTTGCGTTCTTATTTAAATAATATTTTGAATTGCACACAATTTGATGTGTGCCCTTCAAATAGTTAATATGCAATAAATAAACACTTGTCGCTATGTGAGAGATGAACATAATCATAATTATATTTGTACATAAGCAACTGTAGTGTCCGTTTTCTTGTTGAACATTTCTAATAATATTGTAATACAAAATAGAAACCAAACAATCATTCCTTGAGTTTTATGTATTGGAAGTGGTGATGTGCACAAAATTTGTTCTCACTCATTTAGAATTCCTTATGATGTGCAATTACTAAAAACATATGTGGACTAAGCGAACTTAGTGGTTTTAGATTATTTGGATGCTCAAAAATGGATAAATTTTTAGTTTCAAGCAGTAACATGGCATAATTTTGAGTAAGAAAACAATTCAGAGACCACTAAGTTGTATGGTTAGTGCATTCGTAAAATTGTATTAACAGATCAAATATGAATAAATAATTGCAATATTAAGGGAGTTATGAGTATATAAAGCAATTTTATAGTTCATATTTGGATAATACAGCTATTTATGGAATTAACCTAAATGGAGTTGCTTCATGTGTGACTTTGTAAGAGAGAAATAAATCAATATGTGCCACAGTTGTGGACTGTTTTGTATCTGTGGTTTTTATTTATGCACTATATAATATGTTCCATACCCCCGAAATAGTCAATGAAGGTTGTTGATATACCTATGCCAGTCATGCATGCAAACAGAAGGTTGTGATAGTACTAACTGAGAATCACTTCATTTACTGAAATAGTTTGTACATCCCAAACTTCTGTTATGATGGTCAGGCAGCTGATAAACATACACAGACACATTCTATGTATACAAATATTTATCTGGTACAATTCAAATAGAAGGTAATTCACACCTGGTTCTCAAATCTTGAGTATAAAGGTCTAGTGTATCGTTACACTCTTCTGTGTTGGTAAGAGACAGGTAAGCTGTATAATTATATTAATCACAGAACCGTATTTCTGTTATAGGTTTATCAATGATAAGTATTGTCATTTACCTCTGCTGAAATTCATACATGAAATATCACATGCATTAATCAAACAATATGTCTACAGTTACAGCATCTTATCTCTATTGACTGCTCTTTAAAATTGCTCTATAAATCTGTTATGTAGATTCACTGTTTATACTTTCTACATGCCCACTCCATCTAGGCATATGCATACCTTTCTTACTTATAATAGCACAGTTCTCCACAATGTCATTTCTACTGCAGATTTTTACACAATTTTTATACAATGTAATGTCAGAAGACTAGTGATTATTATACCATCATGCCAGGTCCCTAATGAGGTAGGCAGAAAGCACCCACTGCCAAATATCCCTGTCGTTACAAACCTGTGTGTAGTTAAGTGATATGAAATATTAATGGATATACCTCAGTCATGTATGAAGGAAAACAATAAAATTAGGTTGTTAAAATTACTTTTGCATGATTGAAATTATATTCAAATCGACTTTAGTGAATAATTTAATAAATAGTCAATATATCTACATTACTTCATTTATTTCACATTATTTGATCCAGGGCTAGGGCTTGGCTCCACTGGTTCGACGGCTGTAGCAATAAATTGATAAGTTTTGACAGCTGCATTGCTGGTGTGTGTGGGCAGCTCAACTAAAAACCTGAATGTCGCTTTTACTCCACTATTCCAGTAGTACTTGAATAGATATGTCAAGCGATCGTTGGATGGCAAAGGAGGTAACTGAAATTATAAATCATCTGTATGAATAAATAAGTATATACAATATAATTCTGATTTTCTGTCCATCAAGATATACCTCATAAGGAACGCGTTTCTTAAAATCCCCGACATATGGAGATACTCCCTTTTCTAATTCTTCGTATAATGCACTAGTCGTAGAGCTATCTTTCCAAACACCTTTATCCACTGTATAGTAAACTGCAGAACCCAGTATAGCTGATTTTACACCGAATCTGTAAATATAAATAAATTAGAATTACCTGTGAAGTTGTAACTCAAGAAACTAAGTCTTTATAGATATAATATTAATGCATAAGGTACTTTAGCATATTCGTAGCGAAACAATGTCATAAAAATATTAAAATTTGTATTATAAATTATGTAATTTCAATCGATAATGCCACTATGTCGTAATTTGCTGTCAGATTTAAACAATATGTCAATGTCAATTCAAACGCACAGCGATTATGGATATGTTATAATATAAATAATTAAATAATTATAAGGTACATACACTTACTAATATTAATGATTCGGAATTAAGTACATTTGCATGAAAACCTTAGTCAGTATAATAATTTCATCTATGTATCAAATTTATAAACTATCGGAATTTAAAAGAATTTAAATTAATTACTGGAATTTAAAATTTTGCCGTACTGATTTCACTAGGTATCATGTTGTATTGTGTTTTGGAATTGGAATTATCATGTCCAATGTATGGATACTTCTGATCAAGTTTTTATCTGGGTATGCCCTATATTATGTCAATAATGTCACTGTGAAATATCGATCTGTGTAGTTATTGTTGTCTATTTTAGAATTTTGTATTTGTAATTGAATTTTGAGCTACAATTACTTCTCGGGAGCCCTCACAGTTTCTATTTATTTGACTTACAGTTTATTATAATTTTGAGTATGTTATTAAAATAATATACCTTATTATACGTATATAAGTATACGACGATACTTCATAACATTACCCGTGAAAAAAAGAATTTTCTGTTCGATACTTGATTTTAAGTTAAATAATTCTAGTAATTTACGTATAGTTAAAATCTTTAGCTATTTGTAAAACCATGGAGGAAGCCGAAAATTTTATTAAAAATATCACTCAATGCTTGTTACACAAACTTGCGAAGAATTACGATGAAAGTGAAACACATGCAGAGTACGATATTCGCAATAACAATTTGGAAGAAAACGTAAAAGTTGTTCTAGAAGAATTTGAGAAACTTGACATAAAAAATACTCCGGAAGATAACACAGCAGACGCCGTTAAGGCAGACAAGATAGCTATTCTATCATCGTTGTTCATTTTATATAAAGAGTTGCTTTGCGACTGTGCTTGGAACTCTGATAAAAGTAAGGACTGCGCCAAAAAATTGAATGAATCTTTCGAAACAAAGTGTGGAATAAAACTGGAAAATACAATGAAGAAAAATGAGTTGTGTGACAATCAAGTGTTGTTCAATAAAATTTTAGATGAACTTGGCCAGAAGTTGACATCAGAAGATTTCAAGAAGTACCCAGGACAAGTTGAAGTATATTGTGATCTAATACAGAACTATAAGGTAATTTAATACAGATTTAACATTGTCTTGATCAACACACTTGCATGTTTATTGTGATAGGCCATTCCAGTTGGTTGTCAATATAACTCAGATATCCATAATAGTTGGCTGTCAGCAATAATACAATTGAAATCCAAGAGCCCATTAACTTCAATGTTGTTTAATATTACAGGTCAATTAAAAAGTACAATCATAACCCATATTCTACTATTGTGAGATAAAATGTATAATAAATAATAATTTTTCATAATTTACAGGAGTTTGATGTTACTGTACAACCCGTAAAGGTATTACCGGTCAGTTTAATTCTCATAGATGACTATATTGAATCTAACAAAATCAAGGGCTTGCAGTGTTGTCAAGGTCTATTGAACAATATGGTATGTTTATCTTTATTATACAATTATTTTTTTGTAATATAGTAAATATTTAGTAATAAATTCGAACTCTGAAGGGAAATTACTAACTTTGTAAGGCTTCCATGGAATATCATTGACATATTACATTATAAAAGGCAACATATGGATAGAATTAATAATTCCGTAACACCTTTAAATGTAATCACTATCACTATTTGGGCAATTAAATGTCTTTGTCTTCATATATTTCAAATATCCCTGAAAATGTCAATAAAGGTCTACTCTTATTCACATAGCAATTATTCTTTTCTCTCTCTTTCAGACTGCTAAGGACTTTGAGAATGGGAACTACTATGATGTTATATACTTGAGTGTTAAAAATGCCCTCAATCACAAGGATATAAAAATTACTGAGTTAAGCCAAGCATGCACTTTGCTGTTGTGCAAATTTTTTCCCTCTGATGTTAAGGTATTTAATACAGATAATAAACAAAGTGACAAATATGTTTTCTGTGTTTTGAGTTTTGGTATACATGTAAAGCTATATTTAAAGTTGTCTACCGTTTTAGGACTGTGATTTTCTTGATTAATTTGTAAATTTATAAACCACTATTTTATTATCTGTTACAGGATGAGAAACTTGATGAAATGTACTCGGATGCATTAGAACAACTGAACATTGAATCCAACTTGTACCGGAAGGCAGCTATTTTCAAATATATGAAAAGCATAATGGCAATGCTCCAAATCAAATGTGTTGGGAAAAGTCTTTTCAAGACAGTCATATGTGATAGCATTGAAAGCTGTTTGACAGATTCTGTCTCTAAAATTCTTTTAATTCCATCATTACAGGTGATGCTTCTGTTTTGTTCATTGTTTGTTATTTTTGGTGAACACAAACATATCTTCACAATTATATCTCCTTGCAGTCTAAACTTAAGTAAAATAAAGACTGTACACTCCACTTTTATATATTAACCAGTATTAACCGGTTAAAGCATTACTTATTTTCCAGTAAGCTTGATCTGAAGTGTTCTAAACTGCCAGTGTAATCAGACAAATTTGACTGTCAAATCTAAGTACTAAATATATAATGAAATATCTCTATCAACCAAAATTCATCATAAAATGAAATGAATTGTAAAATATATTTTTTTCTATTTGTAGTGCCTAGAAGAGTGGATAAAATATTGCTGGCCTGTATGGAAACTTCCGGTAGACTTCAAAGTTCTGTGTGCCCTTTTAAAATACTACAGTAAGTGCAACACAGGTGAAGGGGGTTTGTTTGTTCAGAGGCTTATTATAACACTTGTTGCACTATGTACACAAGAGGAGCAAAGAGAGTTTATAGCTGAACTTGCAGACTATGATGATGATGATGATGATGACGATGAGGGAAGTTCTGTTAGTACAGACGATCCAGATCAAGAGGAACCAGAAGACCTAACAGCAGATACAACAGTACATTTCATAGACGATCTAACAGATTATGCAACAGAAGACGAAGATACTAATTAAAATTTTATTTATTTTCAATTAGATGTAAATGTATGTCTTAAAATAGGCTTGTAACCTGTCTTCTCAGAAGATCAATTTGTACATTAGTGTTAAATGTAGAGTAGGTGTATGTGTATTCATGGATACAGTAGATCATTTTTTAAATTGCATTTATTGCCAAAACCTTCATGTGCAATAGATATATGTTAAGTTATTACAGCTTAATATTTAATAAATAATATATCAATGAAAATATACCACCATTGCATTTTTTTTATAATCCTTAAACCAAAATATTTATATAATAAATTCATGATTTCTATACAATACATTATTATGCAATATGATTAGAAATGGAACGTTTCTTCGTTAAACTGAGGTGGCAGGTTGGTGGTGACGTCCCTCACTTGTTCTAACTTCTGCCGGGCGGCGGTCCGGCGCCACAGTACCGGACACTCCGCATTTTCACACTCGAGGTACTGAGAGTGACCGCAACATGACTCGCAAATCTGGAATGAGATTAGTTCAATCTGTCCTGATACATTTTTTTATATTTACAGAGTGATATTTGATTTCGTACATTGGATAACTATCATAACAGTCACGTGTCTGAATATTAATGTTACGTCAGCTGTCCAAAACATTTAGCTATATTTGATATCTTTCCGAGTCAGACTCAGTTTCGAGTCGGTATGGCTATCATAATTCTGTAAATGTAGGTGTGATTCAGAGACGGTAGTTCATCGACGTCGGTAGCAGTCAATACCCGATAACAGTAGTGCAGATGTGTGTGGAGGCGGGCGACGCGCCCGGCCAGCGCGGCGGCGGCGACGTGCGGGCGCTCGGCGCACGGCCCGCACAGCGCCCGGGCGCCGCGCGCGCCGCACGTGGCGCAGCGGCCGCGCTGCATGTAGCGCGCGATGCCCGCGCCCCCCGCCGCCGCGCTCCCCGCCGCCGCCGCGCCGCGCCCGCGCTGCGTCTCGCGACTCCAACCCACCTCGCT
>DWGJ01002987.1:0-14341 GCA_018246895.1 Aspitha aspitha aspitha | reverse complement strand
ACTAAAGGGCCGAAAACGTGTAAAAACCTTTTCAATAGTAACCCTTTGGGGATGTTTTCTTATTTTAATTATTCACTTTCTTTATTTAAATAAGTTAGCACGAGGCCTTTGGTTTTACAGGTCTGATAATAATATTTAAAATAACTAGCCTGCTGCTACAATAGTTAATGAACCTGATTGCTAAAGCTGGAGTTGTGGGTTTGATTTCCACCAAAAATAAATATTTGTGTGATAAACGTGAATATTTGTTCTTTATTTGGCGGTTAAATTATCCATATAGCAGTATAAGTAGCAGGACGACCGAGCCTTATATATAGAAGAATTGCTCGTTTAAGAAAAAAATTAGAAATGCATATATTATGTAGTTTATTAGCTGTCTGGTCATCATAACACAGGTACGGGATCATCGCCGTGAGAAGAACCCAGCAGGTCTTCGCAATAGACCATTCTATTGTAAGTTTCTCTTTATTCAATGATATGCGGCAGACGCAGGCACAAGGCGGCACCTATTAAGCGCAACCCAATGAAAGAGAATCTATTGTTTTATCTTGGAAATGTTTTACTGAAATCCAATTACGCATATTTCATTCACCCGCTGACTTTAATAGATGGATAAAGTTTGTTTCAAGTTGACAGACACAATCCAGATATGGAAGCTTTAAATAAGACAAGAGTTGGATGCTCGGAGTTACACAAAAATGTATCCAGTCTCAACGGATGATGGAGTGTTTGTATTCACTTGGAATCTGTAACAGATATTTACAAGAGTTGGCGTGACGCTGGCTTGAGAGATATCGCTTAATTGAAACAAAAGACAAGAGTCACCTATAACACGTGTTTGTCTCTGTTCATTGCATTTCACCGATGTACCTATTAAAACAATTCAAACAATGGTTTTTCTGCAACTAATTAAGAAACAACGTTGAAGCGAGACGACATTATCCTTGTTTAGCAATTCTTCAGATAGAGATATCAATTTTGACGGGTAATCCAAAACTAGCCGTTTGGCACACCAGTCAACATGACGGGCGGCCGCTAAAAGGTTTCTTTCCACCGACATTAAACTATAAACTTTATACGTTTCACTTTCGACTTGTTTTCTGCGCCTAATTATTATTTTCACGGAATCACCGATAAAGCGTTCTGTTATAAGGGAAAACCTATGTTTATATCTTGATATTAAGTTTTATTTGGGTTCTTGATATTAATAGAAATTATCACTTTACAATTTCTTTAATATGACGACAAGACATTATTAATACTATACCTCACAATTTTGCCATATCAAAGTCAGCTAAGAAACAGTAAAATGACGAATAAAGTATTCAGACGGAAATTGTTGTCACTAAATAACAAACTCGCAATAAGTCACAATTTCAGAATGACAACCAATTATAACAGAAAACGAATCTCAGAAACTTTCAACCAACTCCGCTTCGAGAAATATAGCAAAAGTTGCGCTTAAAATTTTCCAAACAATATTTCGGTGCACAACGTAATAAATTCCAGCACAAAGGGGCAGCTTTTGACATGTTTAAAACAAAATAGGACTTTTTACAACACAATCGCCAATATTGCGGCAGGGAAATCTTTGTTGCAAGTACAGCTAACCTTTTTATAAATACATTAGTCCCTATCGAATATCTTTATCCAAATTATTTGGTAAACGGTCAAACACTTCAAGAACTTCGGCGGTCGATTGCCTATAAGTAAATTTATCTTTTAATTTGATGACCTCTAGAGCACGGAAACGCACAAGCGTTACAAGCAATAACATCTCCTCTGGCCCTCAACCATTAGGTGCTAGGTATATTAGGTGTTGTTTAGCATTTGCGATGTTCAATGGCCTCAGAGCTATGGGCTACCTGACATCTAAAAATCATAAGAATTATAATCACACATTAAATATCATATGAAGACATATTTCGATAGAGAGAGTTTACGTAATATCTCTGCAATTTCAATTTAGTGCCGTGGTGTCTTAAGCATTGTGCCTCATACATAATCTCTCTCAAAGCTGCCAACTCTTCGTGCAGTCGACGTACCGAGCTCTGTATTATACAAAGCTAATTAGTTCAACTAATTCGAAGTGTCTCCGCTAGTAATTCCACTAATTGTCAACACTAATACATATGTCAAGATAATATGATCTATTGTTAGATTAGTAACTAGTTGAATATATAAACGTATGCCACATTTGGGCTAGACAGAATTGGGTAGAACTGAAAATTGTTTCCATAGCCAGTACTTCGGTGAGGATTTTAGCGCATTGACTTGAATTAATATTATAAAACGGTCACGATTATTAAAAAGCAACACAAGATGAAAAGCACATTCAAGGAACACGCGATAAGGTGAGCAAAGGGAAACGAAAATTCACAAAGTGACGTAAGGAAATGTAAAAGCTACGGGAACATTAACGACGTCGCGACGCAAGTAATTACAAACAACGTTCACTGAACACTTGGTCCAGCACTTACATGGAACATACCGGAATAAGGAAAACTTGCTCCATTACAGCACAAGATCAGAAACCGCAGGTACAAAATAAACATGAGTACGGAGTGACTGCAGACAACGTCACGAACGATGTTTAATTAATGAATGAATAAATGATGTCTGGTTTTAAATGAGATGCAGGCGTCTATTTGGAAAGCCATTACTTGAACACAATAAATTATAAACTTTAATATTTAGTAAAGTTGGTTTCGGCAAACCAAGTAAATATGGTTAAGATAGCGAAACTAAACCGCATTCCCTTAAATTATGATGTTAATAAAACAACTAATGCAAAGTCGTAAATTAGCTATGAATTTTAATAACCACTGAAAAAGAAATGACTGCGGTAAGTCTAAAAAGGCAGCCGTTCGTCCAACCGAGGTATCCTAATTTTTTAAATAATCCTTTTCGTATTTTTCCCGGCAAATTATCTCGCGCGCGAAACAATGCAACGACAGAGACAGATCAGCACATTTAACATTCCACGCTAATTACATCTGCTAATGGGCGCAAAAGCCGGGAATCCCCACATTTGTTTACGCCAAATCGACTGAGCCTCACAAAGCTACTGAATAATTCATTTCTTTGGATTAAAAGTACATCGTAACATCGTCGCGCCAATACTGTAAGGACGCTCATTATATAATGTACAACATAGAGCAGACAGAAAAAGCATTTCGAGTGTCCTTTACAAAGACAAAGACATTTATTTGGACAAATATGGGTACAAAGCGTACGGCGTACAAATTAATTTACGGATTACGTAATTATTATTATTATTTATGATAACTTAATTATTTGCGATTGGTCATAACATTACAAAATGCATATAAATTCCCAATTTTTTAAATATCAAGGAGTTCCTTCGATAAGATTGACTCTTTCATAATAGTCTTAGTTGACTTAGTTTAAATCAATTGCCCGAAACTGTCTACTCGGTACCATCGGACCATTTTATGAAAAGTATAAGTAGGCTTGTAACGACGTAATCGTTTCGTAAACATTGTATAAACCACACATTCCGCTACATTGATAAAGTCACCAACGAGCCAGACACTACCAAAACAAACGGAAATATTCCTCGCTGTATATTCGGTTGGCAGCCAAACGCAAAATCCGCATATCGGCAGCAAACAACCCCGATAAATATTGGCATTAAACACCGAAGCCGAGTCGCGTGGATGAACATAAATAAAATCTATATAGTAACTTTCACAACGCTTAAAATGAATAAATATGTAGAACAATGGAACGGGAAGAAGAATGGAAGAATTGAACAAACGAAGTCTTATCAATACATTCAGAAATAAGACCTGTGTGATTGTTATTAAGTTCCATCCCGCCGTACCCGCAGCCTACATCTAGAATGAGACAGAGATATCTCCTATTCCCGTGTTTGTAAATAAATAGGTCAGTGAGCTAGATCAGAGATGGGAAGAAAGTGAAATTCGATATTCCCTGAGAGTTTCACGCGGTTTCGGATCCAATTTCTTGGGGCTGATGGTTTTTGACTGGTATAGACGACCAAATTGAAATATAAGCAGCTCTATTCAATTTTATATTTCTTAAACACAGAGCGGCTCGATGACTTTGCGGAAATGATAAGATAAGATCATCTCGTTCACAAACCCTTGTTACGTTATTACATTGCATTCGATAACGGGATTGAAAAATGAAAATGCATATCTCCGAACATACCTTATGAATAACTCGGGTTACATTAATATTTCAAAAGATTTAACTTTTCCATTCTTCCCCGGCAATAGATGCGAAGAATCTGTTGAATCATTGATGTCTGATATTTTATTCGAACTCTCGCGAATAGCTCCATCCCCTGAAGTCACGTCGATAAGTCGGGATTATTTTATACTTATGTCAGCTAAAAACGTGCAAATACTGTCGAGAACTTAGCATACAGATTGACCTACCTGATGTTAGTCTGTGCGGTGATGGATCAGGTTAATTTTTACATCTGTAGCGCTGCTGTTCCTAAAATTATTAAACATATTAGAATATGAATAAGCTTTGTTTTATCAGAGGCGCTGTGCGATTATCACGTATCCGTCGCACAAGGTCGCGGCCGGCTATTGCCGGAGATATGAAATTAAACATGGAACATTCTGGCATGTTGGGCGGTCCGTTGTAAATCACTAGGATGACGGAGATGGAATTTTTATACGTCCTACATATGTGGAGTTAATATTAATGTTAGCAAATAATGTTATAAATAATAATAATTGGGACAATTGCACACACGGCTACCTGATTCCACATTAGGCAATACGATGCCTGTGTTACGGTAATCTGACAGCTAATAAACGCAATGCCTCTAACGGGGTGGGCAGAAAGCAGCCAATGTCAAATATCTTCGTCCTTAGAATTTGCATATAAATATAATACATGCAAATAGTTTTGATATTTTTATTACACTAAGAGATCAAAAATAATGTACTTGTATTTGTCCTGATTGGGAATCGAACCCACAATCCCCGGCTCAGCATTCTTATATATTAGCCACTGGAGCAACACACTAAGCAAAGTATTTAAGTTTATAAGTAGCTTTAGCTATAATTTATAAGCGTTGCGTTCAAACATATTGTATGTAGCTCATAAATGTTAACAATCAGTTATCTTGTACAATATACACAATAAAATCACCGCCCAAGACGTTTACTACGCACTAGTAGTAAACTGATTTATCGCGCGGTTTTTAGTCAAAACAGTCGCCGTAGAGACAGGTTTATTAACCTCTTTATCTTTATTTCTCTTGCAATATGTATTGCGATAACGATCCATTCAAGAACAAAACGATACACACACCCAAACAAATTGTATTTTACCGATTCAATAAACGAACCTCTGTATGTTGCGCCAGAAACGGAAATTTGAGACCGCTATGCAATGAAATAATTTAACTTCTAATTTTTCTTGTTTCTTCAATCTCCGTCAATGATCAGAAAGTGAACACATATGCATCCACGGACATTCGGGTGATGGCACTCCAAGGTATGAAACAAGCTGTGACATCTCCCAATGGAAACTGCTTTTCTATACTAATATTATAAAGCTGAAGAGTTCGTTTGGTTGAATGCGCTAATCTCAGGAACTACTGGTCCGAATTGAGAAACTAGTTTTGTGTTTAATAGTCCATTTATTGAGGAAGGCTATAGGCTATATAACATCACGCTACGACTAATGGGGGTAGAGCAGCAATGACAAATGTTACAAAAACGGAAAAATATTGATTTCCACGTGGGCGCAGCTGCGGGCACAGCTAGTCTTTTATATTTGAAATAGTCTAGCATTTGTCCAAAATCGTGATATGATGCCTGATGGAAAGCTATGATGTGACGATGTAGCGTGATTGTCTAGTAAATGTCTAGACATAGTTTCGAGAAACACAGGCTGTAGTTTATTCTATTCAAAGCTACTTCATTCAACACAGAGATAAATTGAAATAACAGAATTATGTATCAAAGTTAGGCAATGTAAAAGTTTTATCTGAATATTTTTGTTAGAATATTATACCCAAAGATATTTATTAATAAAAACGTGTTAACTCGCTTACAAATCACAATAGAACTGACTGAATGAACGTGTTCGATAATGTGATAATGTGATAATATCACGGCTCAATTCGTACGTATATTACATAATTTTACCTCCAGACACAGAAAAAATAGTCATGCTTGTTATACAAATATAGTATGTCGTAGGCAAGACTCGAACCCACGACCGGCTCAACGGTCACAATCACTGTTCACACACCAACGGCCAATATCGTCTTTCGTCTTACAAATCTTTCTAGACTTTCCAGAATACAGCACCGTAATAGGTTTCCAGATGCTTGAATAAAGTTATCCAACATGATTGATAACCCGTTCAGTGTTGAAAGCGGCAGTCAGAATAAATGGGCACAAACCTGAATCAACGTAAAACCTCCGAGTGTATGAAATACAAGCACGAGCCGGGCACGGGTGAGGTGATTAATCAAACCCCGGCCGGCACACTTCCAGTCAACACTCAAATGGCCCGTTTGCTCAGGCCTCATTAGAACTGCTTCAACCGCGGACTTGGATAAGAAATAGTGCTTAAGTCAGAAGAGGCAAAACATTTTTTTTCTAAAGAAAACGCGTATCGTTATTGTTTTACCTTATTTGCTGGCACGAAATACCAGACGAGGTCAACTTTATGGATAATGAGATATTGAAATAGACAGATTTTTAGGTGTTTTTGTATCACAACAAAAAATGCAGATAAGACTTTTTGAGCTAACGATTCACTAAGGATTTTACCCTAAAAGTTTCAGAACGCTAAAAATTATAGAAAATCAGTCAATATTGGGAGTCTACAATGGAGAGCGGATAAAAACCAGTCGCACGAAACCGACGTTACTTGAATAACGGCACCGGGGTCCGCTGACAGGCTTACCTTGCATATTTCTCACCGAGGGACGCTACCGGAGGTAACGTCCAATCCAATTGCGAACCACGCCAAACCTTACCAACGAAACCTTTCTTGAAATCTCCCTATCTATATTTCATTCTATCAATGAACGTTTTATATGAAATTACACATCCGTAAATCATTCTGAAGACAATAATTTTCCGGTTCGCTTTCAAATATTCCAAATCATATTTCATTTCTATCACAACAATGCCTATTGAGAATCGCGATGAATAAGCCGAAAATGTATTCGTACAAACAAGAACTTCATTATTTCCGAGAGTGATGAAAGGAACTATAGCTTTCACCGCAGACACTTAGCGATCTAATCTTAGCTGTTTTGATATACGGAAGGGATTGAGTATTCCCATATTTCGCAAATAGTTAATCTGTAACTATTGAACGAGTACCGAAACTTTGATGTGATCCTCGATGAAAAAACTCTTTATATTCACTATTTTAAAGTCACTTTAATAGTATAATGTTACAAAAATAATAAGTAAATTAAAAGTCAACAGAAAATGAATATAAAAATTGTGCAAAGGGCACAAAAAGTATCAAGATACTTTTAAATAACGCTCGTTTGAAATGGAAGGCAGTTACTAAAGTAGACATGGGTAATTACATGTACTACGTAGGTGAGGCAGCAAGCGGCTCGAGAGTAATATGCGATCACCGACGTACGGGCTCGTTTACAGCCTTACAGGTTAACTGGCTCGAGGACTATCTACGCTGTACATTCTTAACTTTGCGAATTGACCGTCAGGGTGCGTTTCCACTAGAGATGAGCGAGGATGCGTAGCGAGGAATGTGTTTGTTAAGAACCAATAGGATCCCTTCATTTACCTAGCCTCGCTTAGTACGCTCGCTTAGCTGAGCGAGGTTTCTCTCCTCTTGGTTCTTAACAGACACATTCCTCGCTACGCATCCTCGCACATCCCTGGTGGAGACGCAACCTTAGACTGGCTAGTTAGTCGTTAAGGCAATGAAGCAAAAAAATATTGATCATTTAACTTACCTATACCGAATTTAAATCTTTATTACGCTAAATAATTCTTGTTTATTTATCGCTCTCGCTTTGAATGTGACACGGACATCTTACAAACATGTTATTAAACGTTTAAAGCAGCAACACAGTTGTGAAATCACTCACGATATCTTTCTTTACAACCCATAATGGTTAAATAGGATACAGATATGGATTTTAATGGTAAGAAATGCATCCTGTTATTAATGTTGTTAATGGCTGATTAATATCAACGAAATCTCAAAATATTCACCAATAAGATGCTATAGAAAAATTTATCTATTTGTTTAAGATGTATCTTTGCAAACCTGAAGTACATTTTCTACATTCATCAGTCTCTTCATACATAGGTACAGAACAGTCTCGAAGACTTGTTGCCCTCATCAGCTAATATCAAACCTAACTACATCCGTCACTATATACCTGTATAATAATGTATATATAAATTACGGATTATTCCCAGTTTAAAATGGATGAGGAATACAAGGAACATGCTAGCAAGCGATGTATGACTGTGGAAAATGCGCGCCCTACTAACGTTCTCTGAGACGTGAAACATGGTGAAGGTTTTTGTAAAGGCGACTTTTAAACTTTAAAAAAGTCATCTGCTTTATAGAAAAGTGTTTGAGGACATATAATTCTTATATTATTACATGTTTTCAGGTTATTCGAAAATGTGGTCGATTTTCATGAGGTCATACTCGAGTTATCGTTATGTGAATTGTTGAAATAAAACGATACAAATTTAGTATCAAAATTATAATAAATAAAATATGTCGCTTAAATACTTTACGCGACACCTGTTTATCAATCTAGTCCTGTACCCTAGCCCTTTACCCTAGTCATTTGTCATAAGGGTTTTCACTATTAGTACCTACGTAGGGCTGTTTTCAATATACCAGTGCATTGACCCGAAATGAATAAGGGATGTCAAAATTATATAGAACTTAAAATTGCGTACAAGAATACTGCGAGCGTATGTAAATATGTATATTACAGTAGGTACAGGTTGGTTAAAGAAAAAAATTAATACGTTGTAATTAAAAAAAGTGACAATATCATGAATAAAGAAGATTGTGTCAATACGTAATTGATAAAGAAATAGCTATAGGAATTACATAGGTCATATAATTATTTCGCTGTATTGAATAATTGCCGATAGACAAAATTATTTTAATTTTCTGGCATTCATTCAACGTGAACTTGAGGATGTGTGAAATTTAAATGAGATAATAGGAACTTAATAAATCTGGTTAAATTTTCTTATACCTATAATAAAAAATAAGGTGAAAAACTACAGTGATAAATAATTTTTATTTCATCGACAAGTATAGTCAGCACAGATAATTTACAACCCTATTAAAACTCGAATGCATTCTGATAGAAATTTGTTTTTAATCTGTCTTAAATTGGGCGCGAAATGAGTTCGGACCCTCGTTCGTTTAGTCAAAGATAGCGCCATTTAAATTAGAAATTAATATCCACTTTCATCTGTGGTTCCCTACTAATTGCAGTAGTTATTCCAGGAGGGTATATCCTATTTTTTATTGCAATTACTGCTATTTAACAACTTCTATATAACAACATAAGTTAATTACATCAAACCTTTATTTATATAGATAGGTATCTGTAAATACGTATCTAGTAACTGATTTAGAAAACTGAGTTTTTCCGCCAATTTATAAAACTAAAAGAGTAGACATTTTTTGTTGTACTTTTACAATGAAAAATGTAAAATAACATAGTCTAAAGTTATAAAAACGGTCACTCATAATAATAATGAAATTTGCCAAATCCTCTTCAAATATTATAACATTTTGCATACACAATTTTGATGTTACCACATCACCATAAGGTATGCTCGTAGTCAAACGGAACGCAAAAAAAATGTATCCAAAATCAAATTGTAAAAACTAATAAACATAACTGATATACGGTACTGTTCCAAAATACGTACAAAAATATTACAAAAGTCGTGTAAATAATTGTGATATAATACCCCAAAAAAATCTGACAGCCCAATTACTAACGTTGGCGGGATTTGGCGTGACGAGTGACATTTGTTCAAATTGCCACTATTTGATACAGATAAAACATACAAATTATCACAGATCGCAATTGGACCGTACTGTCAACCGAATAGTGTCGGTTTTTGCTTTATTTTGTTGCAAAATAATGTTGTCAAAGCTTTTTTACGTTCCATTTCATGGTTAATATGGCGTGTAAATGAGTTCTTTATCGCTCGTGTGTTTTAAACGTTTTGTGTGCATAGAGTCGAGTGGTCAGGAAAGGGTGAATAAATTAATTACAATGTAGTTTCGGGTAAAAAGACATGTTTAATTGCAATCGTTATCAAAGATATTTCTTACCGATTATTATTTATGTACATATTATACAAAGGGACTCTAATATAGGAATTTTTTTAATGCGTTGTGGTTAAATTTCCAAGTGTATGGTATGGTATTCAAATCTTAGCTGGCACCTGTAATTTTACAAAGAAACGTTTTTACATTGAAAAATCACTTGTTATAATGGTAAAAGTAAACTAGCTTCTGTTGTCGTTGAATCGCCGAAGATATTCAGATTATTATATTTTTATTTTCTCCTTAACTATTTTACTTTAAAATTATAGAACATTAAACTTTTGGCACAGTGCATTCTATATACAAAAACACATATCTACCGTCATTTGTACTTAAATTACAAAATAGCGAGCAGTACCTACGCGTAATAACACAAGTACCGTCCTATATACGGATATCCAGCTACAATCAAGTCCTTATGTACCGACATTAATAACCAGCTGAGCTGCATTGAATATCTTGCACATCATACACCTGCCATTCAAATCACGCCTACAATATTACAATATTGACCTCGACAATGTTATTTTTGGACGCGAAACGCAATTTTCGCGTTATTCCCAACCTTATTTAGTCGGTGCTAAGACGGCTGTGTGCTTCATTTTTGTATGCATGTTGTTTGTCGCTGGAGGAAAAGCCGATCATAGACTAAATAGTGTCTGGCCCAGAGATGAATACATATTTGAAACCGTTGAACTTAGAATAATGAAATTTTGCAGACCGCTTATATAGCGTAAGTGAGCAGCAAAAGACTTTTGAAAATACAAACACTCAGGGGGCAAAATAAGGGTAGATACATTTGTAAGTTAAACACCTGAAATTTTCCACGCACGCTTTCGATTAATAAGCAAAATGCATTTATAATGCATTTATAGGTTTTTAACATTTCCATTTTTCAGCGAGCAGATCCTCGTAGTCGAAAGTTAAACGATATTATCTTGTCTTTGCTATTTTTATAACAAAAACTTAGTAACAGTTATTGATAATCGCTAAATTGTATGAAAGAATCTGTTTCAGAACAAAAACCGCTCAACGCGCTTAAGACAAAGACAAAAAGACAAAGGCATTTATTTGCACATATATGGGTACATTTAAAGATGTTGTAGAATTGTTAGTTCACCCCATATTTTGCCTTTTACGGTGTACAAATTTAGAACATGATTTTATCATTTTACTATTAAAGAAGTTTTCACCTCAAAATGCCGTGAGATTTGTTGTTATTAAGTTGGCTGTCTGTATCGTTGCTCTGTGCGCCGCGCAGCGTTAAGTTACCGAAGTGGCAGTACGTGGCGGCGCTCGCCCGCAGCCATCACGAGCGTCCCGGCCCGGCTCCTTTCTGCCTTTTGTTTTGCGATGCCTCACATATTGAATTGTTTTGAACCAACGGCAGATGGTTAGCTAGACCTTGACATCGTAGGAAACGTATATCCGGTTCATATACACCCGTCAATGAAGCGGCGTACTCACCTAAATGAATGTGCGACTCAATTTAATACCTATATTCTATACTATGAGTAGAAACCAACGTGATGTATAATAAGTGTGATGAATGTAACGGAAGTACGGTCTGAAGGATAGTAATATTTAGTACTCGGTGTTTTCTGTCTACATCGTTAGGACGTTGGTGTGATGGTATAATAGCAATAAAAAATTAACAATTTGTCACTATTAGGTATACCTATGTCGATGGAGGACTAAGAAAGCTAAACGAAATTATTATCAGCAATATAAAGTTAGTTACGTAAGTTCTATTCTACTTCAATAAAAAAAAACATTTTCACAAACTGTCCTTTTATACGTTACATCAAACGTCTATAATACAGGTTTATTGTACATATATGTGAGTCGCAAAACCCTTTATAATGCATAGTTCCATCCGCTGCTCATGAGCGTTGCTCTCATTTTGCTTTTTTAGTTCAAAGTATAAAAGATATTTCATGAGTCCAATGAAGCGCGGTGCGGGCCGCCATTTATCGTGATGGCCGGAGGCGCGTGCCCACTGCGCCGCCGCACTGTCTTTACGACGGCTTACGTGTATATTTGGACACAGCTTATTCTTCACCAGCTACATATCGCTTCAAAACTTCTTATCCACATACAGTTTATTTATTTATTATCGTCACAGCTATCATTACGATGCCTAATGCGATAGAGTGGCACTCTTTAACTTACTAATTAATTAATTACAAAACACACAACAGTTGTTGTTTTTCGACCCTTTTTATGGTCCACTGCTGGACCGGGTTTCCTCTCATAGTGAAAGGGATTTAGGCCGTAGTCTACCACGCTGGCCAAGTGCGGATTGGTAGACTTCACACACCGCAGAAAATATTATATATTTTATAACATCTCTAAGGTACTGCTACACAACAGTACTAGATATTAATTAGTACTGTCACATAAAAAATTCATACGAACTCACTCAACTGGCATGAGAATATATCAATCCTATCGTTTCCCAGCTTCAGGGTCTTAATCGCTCTGGTAAGTGGCGCTCTGGCCATCATATGAGTCCTGGCTATCGGCACCAGCAGCAAAAACCGCACGATCGTGCGCTATGAATGCTGCCGCAGCAAAAACTGCGACCGTGCACTATGACACGAGGGACGGCGTAAAGTAATAGATGCTTTACCGAGTCCAATCCCGTCATTAGTTATATTAGATTTGTGGCCGATACGGGATGATAAAAAACTGAATAGGGTTCCGTAATTATAGTCGGTGAGACCGTAATTTAGGGGTCCGTGTCGCTGGCGAGGGTTCGTTTGTAATCTTGTTTTTTTCGCTAGCTGTACCCGTCGGCGATCATGTGTGTTTGTTGTTTGGATGTACCTACCTATCTATAGTTTTTTGCCGATGTGTGATAATGTGACGATTTTGAAGAAAATTTTCTAATGCTCAACCCTTTGAAGTAAATAATTTATTACGCATATGTTTTGTAAAACGCTTGACATATTCATTTTTATTTCATTCCGATTTCATTGTTATGAAATCATGGTTTTATTGTGGTGTAAATCGTCACATTTCTAAAACAGAACTGAAATCTCACAGCACAAGATTACATGGTCGTCTTTGATTAACAAAGAAACATTATAACCTAGGGCAATATCTATACCAATATATAAAGCTGAAGAGTTTGTTTGTTTGTTTGTTTGAACGCGCTAATCTCAGAAACTACCGATTCGAATTGTCAAACTACTTTTGTGTTAGATAGTCCATCTATCGAGGGAGGCTATAGGCTATATAACATCATGTACAATAAAAATTAAACATTTACTCTCTATTGTGTTAATATCATCAAATACTACACATACAGATTCCAAGACAGTTGCTGTAATGATTGCTTTAACTTAAAATAATAATAATAACCGGGGACAATTCCACACGTGGCTATCTGATCCTAAATTAGGCAATCGAATGCCTGTGTTATGGTATGCACACAACCTAGTACTTATATAGATATTTTTATTACGCCCAGACACAGAACAAACAGATGTTCTCTTCACACAAATGTTTGTCCCGGGTGGGAATCGAACCGACAAGCTCCGGTTTTACAGTCAGGGTCTCTGACCACTCGACCACGAGGCCAGTCAGAGTTAACTTGGCTTAAGTGGCAGCAACAGCAATCAACCGATCAATATTGTAATTGAGGCAGCCAAGTTCGCAGCGGGCGCGCCGCGGGATGCTCCACCGCTTGTGTCGACTTCGGCACTTTTTACAAAAGGGCCAAGGGTCACGATGCAACTGTATAAGAATCGATAACAAAGACAAAGGACTAAACGTTTATTAATACAAACACAACCATATATGAAGGTTTTACAAATTTTCAAAACAATCGACCTTTTGCGGCAGCGTAGACCAAAATTGAAATTAAGTTAGATCGTATAATCAAAAACATTTATTTATTTATTTATTATAATTGCACCAACAAAGTCAACACTATTACATGTATAAAAAGAGAAACAAAAAGACAGTAGACATAGACTGAGTGTCACCTCATTTACAGGTG
>DWGJ01002986.1:0-14342 GCA_018246895.1 Aspitha aspitha aspitha | reverse complement strand
TGCTCATCACACAAATGTTTGTCCTGGGTGGGAATCGAACCCACGACCTCCGGTTTTGCAGTCAGGGTCTCTAGCCACTCGACCACGAGGCAAGTCACTATTAGCTCAATGTGCGTGTTTCTCGCGACGATGAGAATGAATTTCGGAAAGCGCGTTAGTCGTTCAGTTTAAAAATAATTCAAACTCACTCTCCTATCGGTGGACGGAGCTGGTCGGGGCAAGGTCAATTAGACGTTGGCTTTAATGCAGAACACTTGAAGTAACATTAAATCATGATTCAATGACTGCGATCATGTTCCAGTTGCAGTTCACTTGACACTCGAGCCAATCAACATTTTCGTCCACTCCATTGTGATGTGAACCGATGTTGTCAAACCAGTTTACGGCTTTGCTAATACTGAGCAATCGTTCAATATTTTCTTATTACATTTGCCGAACTGTGTCGACATACACTTGTCATAGCTATAATCTTTAAATGTATGCGTTCATGCAAAAAAATATAGTGTAGTTTTTTTTGTATTTTGTATGGTTTTATTCGCTTTTTCTGTCATTCTGTAATTTTTCTGTCATGTAGTTTTTGCCTACTTCATTCTTTGTAAAAATTACAATCTCTTTAATTAATATTACCTTAGCGTTAGTAAAAACTACTGATTTCCGTTTTTCCGTGTCCGTGTTTTTCGTGTTAGGGATAATATGTATATATATAATATATGTTAATATGTATATATATAATATAATGTATATATGTATTATATTCTTGTTTATGTATATTTGATTTGACTTAAAATTTACGTAATTCCGACTGTTTGCCTTCTACGGTATATCATGCTAATTAAATATTACAAGCGAATGTGTCGGCGTTGGTACGTTACGTTCAGATGCGTCGCTGCACTAACAATAAGTTACAGTCATTAAATAACAACTAAACAATACTGTACTAATTGTAGTATCTGTATTCAACAAAAATGAGTACCTACTACGGAAATATATCAACGAGCGCTGGCAATCCGCAGCGCTGCTCCCACGGTCGCGTTGTTCATTGTCCCTCGCTCCCTATAGTTCACGTTGCACAATGCACCATTTACCTGCACTCGCTATTTATAGCATTAAAACAAACGGTCGGCTCTTGTCTACCGTTGCAATTTGTACTATTAGATTCATTTTTTTGATATAATTTGCAGCGTTCGTGCGATTTTCGATGAAGTCAAAGGCATTTTAAAAGTTTAGTAAATTAAAAGTATACAAGCTATGGTAAATAAAACCCGTGTATACCAATGCCCTATGTGTTGCGGGAAGACTGCGTAAATTAGCATATTGTATAGGCGGTTCAACTCATAAATTATCTCCCCCTTTGTTGACTCTGCCGCCATTTAATTTGATCGTGAATAACCGTGCTGGAGCTAAGTTTGGTTTCGCGGGAAGCTCATTAGACGATCTGTCGGGCTTGTTATTTGCGTCCAAGTGGCATCCGCCTCGACTATTGGTAACTTTAGACGCCTCTTTCGTCTTGCGTGAAATTACCCTTCGCTTTACGGCGAGACCTGTTGTTTTACTTCTTTTTCCGTCTTCGTTTAAATTGACCGAATACATTACTAGTATATAATATCTTTTGTTTATGCATATCATTATTCATTATGAGGATTTTATTAGGCATTTTTCGTATGTAGTTCGGTCCAGTTACGTAATACTCGCACATTACGGGTGCGATATGAGAAATAGAATTACACGTGATCGGTGTCGAGCTCGTAAAGTGATTTATAAGGAAATCCTTCTAAAATCATGGCCCGATCACCTCGATTTAATAGTCTCTCGTAACTAATATGATGTAGATTAACCGCGTGCTATAATTAAATATTGCACCATTAGTAAAATTACTTCCGAGATTATTAAAGATTTTCTTACTAGACGATTGGTATTAGATATGAAATAGGTATTTAAATGCCATCTAGATGGGTGGACTGCACGTGAAGAGCGAGGTTATTATACTATTATTTTGCCGCTGACAAAATTATTAATGATTCTACTGGCCTTGATAGATAATTTAGCGAGTTTGCGCAGTTTATAAGTCACAGTTCATATGTATATATAACGATCTGTTTTTGTTCTCTTATCGAATTTTGGACTGATCTATTGATCCAGTAGCTAGATGCCCTGACCGCCGAGTCCGGGTTCGATGTCGATCCAGGACAAAATGTGTGAATGATGATTTAGAGGCGGTTCAAGTATTATGTAAACAGATTTATTACAATTGTTTACCGCCCCATCCCCCTGTCAGCAAAAGTAAGCAAAGCTCTTATACTTATTATCTTATTATCCCATGCTTACGTAAACATTTGTCAATTAATGTATTGTTTTTTAATATCATAATTATAATGTTATAATTTTTCGATTGTTCCGGTTACAAAATACAGAGCATAATTTTGCTTGACCTAGTTACTAGTAAAATGTTTGCATAAATAACTCTAGAATTAATAATCATTAATTAATATCACATAATAACAACACAAAGAGCTTAACACAATTCACGTTTCATTTATAAAATTAAATACACATACAAATATTCACGTTTATTTGGCAAGTTTCCAAATATAGTCCCATTATTTATATGCGAGTGAGATTAGTTACTTGTATTGTGTCTGGGCACTAAAATTATCGTTTATTGAAGCGAAGTACAGACTGATATGTCTTCCGTGCCAGAATGTATCTGCTGATTTTTGTATTAAGTATAATATCTTAGGAAAACTTCGAATATTATCGATTCCTTTACACCCAGGCGGAAAAAAAACCCTAATTGCCATAAACGTTTGGCCCGGCTGAATCTAATCCAACCTCCACTTCAGTCACTAATGGTGTTAAAGCTAAATCCAGTTTATAATTTTTTGTAGCTCAGTGAGTGTAATTTGAATATTGTTATTGCTAATAGCCAGATACCTATATATAGAGGTTAGAATACCTGCGTCATATTTTTCTACGTGGTAAACGTTTATCGCGCGTAACTAAACACAATAGGTGTGCAAAATCTTTTGATGTTGTTAAAATATCGTGCACGTTTATTTTGTTATGTGTAATTTGCGTATTTTGGTTTATATAGAATTATTTCAATTTCACGACAAATAAAGACGTAGACACAAACGTGCCGTTCACTGTAGAACACACCTTTACGAAAGAAATGTGTTTGTCAAGTCACAATCATCCAGCTGCCTTATTCAGTACGTAAGGGTGCGTTTCCACCAGGGATGTGCGAGAATGCGTAGCGAGGAATGTGTGTTTGTTGAGAACCAATAGGAGAGAAACCTTCATTCTTGGTTGTAACAAATGTCGCGCTCCAGATAAGGCAGCACAAGTATTTGCTTGCTTGCTTATATTGCAGTACAATTAGCTTGACATATTATTGTATCAACATTGAATTAAAATCGATTCCCACAATCACCAATACGCGCCGCTTGCAATGCGCTAGTGGTTAGGGAGCTCTTGATAGCTAAACCGGAGGTCGCAGATACGATTCCCAGCCAGGACAAACATTTGTGACAACAGCACATTTATTTATTCTGTGTTCTGTGGTGCTTTAAAGATGTCTGTAAGATTCACATATAAAGCGAGCTTCGCAAAGTCAACAACACGTCAAATCGTAATGTAATTACATCATCATCATATGTATCTTTAAAAGCAACCAACAAAGCTATTTTTATACACAATGTCATATGATCTGAATCTATAAATAAAATTATATCATTTATCTCCATACTATGAACGGGGTACAAATATTTGTCTAAGACACTCGTAACATTACCGTTGCCGCGCCAACGTAACGTTTCACTCAGGGATATGATTAAGCTTTCACATTTTATAGTTTCTTGGAACCTGCGACACTTTTATGGCTGTCCGCTTTTTTAATGACTCTACGGTAAGATAGTGGCTTAAGTTTTAACTCACTGGACCGCCGTATATTTTGTATTGTTTACTTTTGGTAGTTAAAAATGAACTAAGAAGCGAATGAAATTTAGAAATATTACTTATATAAAGTGACCTACATAACCAAAAACTGGTCAGAGGCTACTTGGGTTTCATATTGGGAGGCTGATATGGAATGGACCGATTTTTCTTACTTTCAATGCACGAAAACTAGTCACTAGTACGAAAGAATGTCGGCACCCAAGATCCATCATATATCGCTACGTCACAGAATTAAGTTCCGTCTTTTTCTTTCTTCTTGGATTATGTTATTGATGAATAACCCAACCAACCATCTTATTAGAAACTAACGAAATAAGGCAGACATTGTAGTTAGGTCTATACTATTACCGTTCTGACTGGACAGCTGTACGAGATGCATCAGTGATCGAATGCGCCCGGGTGGCTTATGCAGACTTGCCAAGATATTGCTGAATGGAACATATTGCACTCTAAGGGGAAACAATTTGTGCGAACTCATTAACTCTCCATAAATGTACATCAGTAGAAATTCTGTTTATTCATTTTGCTTTTTTCATCATCAGCGCTTATATTGTTTCACTACTAAATTTATGTATATTTCTTTGTTTATTGTATAAGATTTACAAGAGGGAATAATGTTTATTAATGTCTGTTTATCATTAATGACTATTTGTCGTATGCATGACGTGCTCACGAAATTAAAACAACTAAAACAGAAACGTAGGTATTTTACCATTTAGGTTGTCCAAAATTTTGCTATCTTACAAAGCTGAAGAGTTTGTTTGGGTGAACGCGCTGTTCTCAGGAACTACTCGTACTCGTACGAATTGAAAAAATATTTTCGTTTTGAATTAATCAATTTATTGAGGAAGGCAATAAGCTATATAACATCACTCTATGACTAATAGGAGTGGAGCAACTATGACAAATGTTGCAAAAACGGGAAAATTTTTAAATTCCTCGCGGGCTAAGCCGTGGGCACAGCTAGTAAGTTAAAAAACCAGATTATTAAATTAACATAAATTTACTTTAGATATTAAAATCAACGCAAAGAATAATCAGAGTACCTACAACACAAAATGTAACTTCTATCTGCGTCTCATTCATCCGAAGCAGAAACCGCTGTTGCGTGTCTCTTCATATTATGATAATCATACCTCGACAGTGTGGTATTACACGAAATACTAATGAATGAATAATCAAGGTGCGGCCGGTAGTTCGTATCAAAAGTTGCATTACATAAAGCGTTATTGCATAATGCGTGTCAGTGATATTGAGATAAGATCCGTGTTTCGTGATGTGTCCATTAGCCAGATGTGTTTGTGTCTCGTGATACCGATGTCAGGGGCGTGTTAGCGATGCAATCAATGAATGCAGATGAATCTATACTTAATATTATAAATCTGAAGTGTTTATTTGATTGAACGCGCTCATCTCAGAAACTACTGGTGCGAATTGAAAAATTATATTTGTGGTGCATAGCCCATTTATTGAGGAAGGATATAGGCTAAATCTATGCTATGACTAATAGGGGTGGAGCAGCATTGACAAATGTTGAAACAACGGGAAAATATTGATTTCCGCGCGCACAACTAGTAAATAATAATATTGTAATCGTTACAATTGCGGACTATTACATGCGGCCGTGTGAATATCAATGAAACTAATCCTGTGCTATGGAAAGCAGACAGCTGATAAACTATATCTCTTATCTCTTATATATATAAAAATCCCGTGTCACGATGTTTGCGATAACCTCCGAAACCACTGAATCTATTTCAATGAAATTTTGTATATATCTATATTTGATCCAACATAAAAGACAGGATAATTTTTATAAAATAAATGTCAATTGTCAATAAGTTTTGACATAAAATAAATTTCTGGCATCGCGTGGTTATGTCTACTAGTACATACATAAATCTCTATCAATATACTGGTATTGATAATACAAGCACAGAACAGTACAAAAACTCTTGCTTATTACGTAAATATATTGTCGTTGGTGGGAATCGAACCTTCAACTCCCTATTCCGTAGTCGCGGCCATTGATTACTGATCCGATGCGTCAGTTATAAGTCAGATAAACATCTGTATATCATTTTGTTTGACCCATCACATAAGAATCATTGCCCTCCTTTTCATGTGGATTTTACTTATTATGCTTTGTTCTATTAAGATCTAGTATTTATACAAATTACATAATACAATCGACTCTATGATAATAATATACTAATATGGAGATTTTTGGTTACGATTTGTATTTATTAATAGTTGCGTAAACAAAAAAAAACAATGGAGACCGTAACCGCTTAAAAGAAGCTTCTAGAAGTATAGCTTAGGTATTTTACAAAGATCGACTGAGGTCGTAAGATACGGTTCGATTATATTAGAGTATGAGATTAATTCATGTTTTTGTTGATAATCTTATAATTAGAACAATGATGTTGCAACGTTTTTATGAACAATACGAAAGTTAGCGCAGAGTTCTGTTTATTCTGCGGCTAATGGTGTCGTAATGACCGCTATTCTTTTAGATAATCATCATATTTCAACACCGTTAGAGAAGACTTAGAGGTTTCTGTGCTATCGAATCACTGACTGAGTCTTTTATAACCATGTGGTGGCACATTAACACTGGTTAACAATGATGTTTGAGAATGTAACCAATACAGCTTTAGCTCTGCCTACCTTCGAACGAGTCCCACTTCACACGGCTCCCACGAACGCAATTAAACAATTTTATTATATCAACTGAGGATGACCGAAACGGAGCAACTTGTTTAGAACATTTCTACCTACATAAGAATTTAATTACCCTGACGGGGTGATAAAAAAGAAAGCGCATACTTTTCGAAATTATCTCTATAAATATAAACGTTTTTCATCTTATTGACTGCGAGTGGTTTGTTTAGAAAAAATAAAATGTAATGTCAGTGGAAATTGTCTAATTTTGGGTCTAAAAACATGAAAAAGAGGGAAAGAAACGTTATCGATATATTTTATAAGAAACAATTCAAATTGAGCTATAAGCTAGCAAATTGAGAGTATCATTGTGAAATGTGCTAATAATAAACACTAAGGAATCTGTTGAAAGTGTTAGCCATGTTGTAGCATGAAGTGGACAACTACTAACAATAGATAGATACATAGGTGCCTACAAGAAATAGGTGTGTACAGAGTAATTTAAGTGGCACACTAATCGTACTTTCACGATGATTTGTCGAATTGTTGTCATTATTCATGAAAACGAGTGTCTATTGTTAATTATTGCTATAGTAGCATGATAATGCAGTAAAGATTGTAAGATTGTAATCTGTCTTTGGTAGTGTGATTGTTCTTAAAAATGTACTTACAAAACTCTTTAAAAACACTGCTAAAAATTCTTCATAGAATTACCTAAACAGAGTGACTGTATTAATTTGTTTAAGTTAATTTCTTTTTGATCAGCGCCAAATAGCGTAAAATGTAGAGAAAAAATTCAGAAACGCATACGAGGTTGTTAAAAAGCATTTCGATTTTGTTTTATCTCAATAATTAATATAAAAATATGTAAATTGTAGTTACGAAGTGAAAATTACACGGTGACTTGCGAAAAGTTGCGCAAAATTGTTTAACAACCTGTGTTATTTAAATTGTATTGACTTTCTGATGTTTTGCGTATCAATAGAGAGCTGTTTATATTTTTATGAAATTAATGTAAATATTCATTTATATTGGCGCGTGTTATAACTACAAATTCCGCTATGTAGCTCGCAACACTGGCTGGCATCAATTGAAATGTCAACTGGCGGGTCAATTAGTAATTTCCTTCGAGATTGGCAATGTCTAATTGTTCACTTTAGACGGACTCGGGTAGATTCAGAGTCGGATTCACATAACCCAGTAATTTGCAAAACTATTAATTTACTAAATACTTAACACATAATATGTAGTACACAGACGTGACGATACAACTTTCTGTTGAAACCTAAATGTGAATGACGAATTGCTTTTTAACGATGATTCGACATATAATCTGTAGAGCGAATTACTTTCATTCAGCCGTAAAAACCTTTTTTTTCTTAAACTGCGAACTCTTACTTTATAATGACTGTCTACAGGCTAGATGTAAATACATTTTATTGCGTTGTAACAGACAAATTGCGAGAAACTTATAAATTTATTATAAATTTCTTAATCGCGATACGTGCCAGTTGGAACTTATTTATTTGAAATAGGCTAGCATTTGCCTAGTATACGCCTATTCCCGCCAAATAGGTAAAGTGGTAGGTTTTAATTTTTGGGAAACAGACGCGGCAGGGCATTCAACTCTTGCCGTCCGAACCACGAATCACGACGAAGGAAACCGCTTCGTCCTGCTTAATGTGTTTACTAATAAAGAAAAGGGTTCTGATGCGTATGGAGTTGTTGTTGCATTGTTCATTGGCTCCAAGTGGCCAGAATAGATAAAGTTTGCAATAGGTATAGATAATGGATATAATTATGTTAGCGTAGTCAAGTGCTTGTGTATTTACGGTTTATTTGTCCTACGTGTAGCAGTCGATGTATGCAGGATGAAATTATGATAACGAATAAGTTTTTTTTTATTGTACAAATAAAGTAAAACCATTTGACCGTTGATTACGGTATACATATTATTTCGGTTTAATATTTATTTTAATTAAGTTAAGCACTAATGCTTGGTATTCAATGTTTTTCTGTTATTTGTATAAACGTATGTATTAAATCGTCTATAGTCGTCTTTAAAAGGTACTTTTGTTTTTCATTTTGTTTTTATAGATCATAACCATGAATAATACTTTTAAAATAATCTTAAAACATATTTTACAATACATCCAATCGCAAATTGTACAGAATACAAGTTAACCGAAGAGCTTTGTTACGCGCCGACAACAATTCGATAACGCGCGTAATTACAAGAATGAAAATATTTTATAATATTTCACACGATGTCTCGCATCCACTATAATCTCGGACCGTAAAATGGTTAAAATCGTAGACATCACTCAGGTACCACACCGGTGAACTCGCTATTGAAAAAAATCGACAGCTCGCCTCCAAACTAATATATTAATGAAAAGATGGGATGAAAAAAGATATTACAATTCAAATTTTAAAAGGCGGCGCGTTCAAGCAACTGTGCCGGAGTTTATTTTGTTTGAGTGTTCGAAAAGAAAACAAAAGTGGCGCGGTTCTTTTCTCCTATTTGCCTCTGACCTCCGCTCTTATTGACAATGGCTGCCAGAATGAAATATGGTGTGCCGCTAACGAAAAAGAGATTAGGTGGACGATATTATTCCTCATCTATTGTTGATCATCTCCGAGGCGGTACTGTTTACCGATCCGAGCGGCTCGCGTGATTTTAAATCACCTGTTATAATAATAACTTATGTGTATACAGTAAAATTGTTTGTTCAAAATATTATTCTGTCAAAGTTTTATATGAGCGACATTTACAATATGGCAATTTCAATTTTTATTTTCAACAAATATGTTTTTAATAATAAGTAATACGTAGATCGGAAATGATCTCTGACCATTCGGATTTCGTGACATTATTTACATAAGAAATTATGTAAATAATGTGTTAATTAGTTTGTCTAAGCGGAGTAGAATGTGATCGCAGCGCATATCGGGCTAGCGGCGGGCCGAGAGACTAATGCAGCGGCGCGTGTGGCGGCCGGCAGACACAATAGCGGCCGCCTAGCCGTCGAGCCTTCTCGGAACCGGTCCGCGGGCAGCGCTCCGCCGAATTTCGCGCCGCCCGTCGACCACCCATCGCCCGCGCCGCGCCACCGATCCGCCCGATACTTATCACGCCCGTATTTATGACTAGAAACGCCATTACAGATACCGTCCTCGGGCGCAGGAATCGCAACGCGAGACCACCCGTTGTAGGCGATGTTGTCGACCCGGTGAATTATGCTTCGCACTCTGCACGCTCTGTATCGTTCGACGAGCTTTCCTTTATATTAGGGTTATCATCCTCGTGTGGCTCATTAAAGCACGTGAGGATTACCGCGACACCTTAGGACAGGATATTACGTGTAACAATGTTATATTAAAAAGTGGCTTAAAAGGTAATGTGCGAGCAAGAAAGAAGATTGCACCGCTAGCCGGTGCAACGATCCCGCCTACTTAACGCTCTGCACTGCGTAGTGTTGTGACAATCGATTTTAAAGAGAAAACCGATGGATAGCGTAAGATTGATATCACAATTTATTAAAAAGAAATTTGAAAACAGAATCAATTCGATACATTATAAGTTTACAAAATCCCTGTTTACGTGTTCTATTTGTTCAGCTTGCCGCAGTCTTGACATACCGCGTAATAGACTGAAAAATTGTGCTTTTAATATTTCAACCAGTGACGCACTGTCAGACCGATAAATTAAAATAAATGAGTGACACTATAACTGATCGTAAACGAGCCAGTGTATTGAAAACGCCTTGTCGTGGCCACATTTAACGAAGATGACGCATCTACCGAAATATTCTGTATTGGCCAATCTTACACAGATGTGGATGCTGCGTGAATAGAGGTAATATCTAAAAATAATACACATTTGAAATTATTGATACTGTAATCGAAACAAAAGGCCGGGAAATATTTAACAATGTTGACCAACGGATGAGCGTTGCGGTTACATCATATTCGGGACATAAGATATAAGTCGATGTTCTTTAATGTCGATATGTCGTTGAGAATGAAGGGCACCTCAGCCCTGCTCGGTTCATTGAGGAAACCTGTGTCTCGGGCTGCGCGGGCGCACCGCCGGCCGCGGGCGAGCACGACTCTGTCCGTGTGTGCGTCTGTGTGTAAACATTTGGTGGTTGTAGCCGCTCGTAAGTTTAGAAGCTCGCCATGGCGCCCGAGCCGCTCTCCGCCGTGTTTCGTTAGCTTTAACAGTTGTTATTGTATATTTATTGTTGTTATCCACTTCTCTCGGTCTTACCTTTACGATTCGCAGTCGGGCATTTGTATGAGGTAAAGTTATCTTTTTCTGACGATGTATCATTGGTTAAAAATAAAAGCTACTGCATATTGTATTATGTTATAATATTTTTTGCTCGCAATCGGAAATTACTGTATCAATTTGATTTTATCTTAAGGATTTTACCTGGAGAAATAAAACGTTATGTTAGTTTTGTTATGAGATACATACTCGTACATACCTATTTACTTTATCTAATAGTTATCACGCGAAGTCATGAGAAAGTTGAAAGTTTCTGAATACTGATCGACTGAAAGTAAAAGTATTCTCTATGTTGCATGTGTATTAAGAAAGGTTTACCTAATTTGCGTAATAATATCTATTATAGATTCATGGCTGAGAACGTTCCTCGTGTAGGTACTTTGCGTGTCGAATTTTAAATGCCCTTACGTAAGTAAAGAACCAATGCGATATAAAGGCTTAGCTAGAAACGACACAGGAATATAGACAGAGCGTGACGTCACGTCAGTTCTGTCGGTAATGATAACAAATTTACAATTAATTGTAACAACTGGAAGGTAAATAGACGTCAGTTTAAACATTAACAGGTTTAATTAGTTGTTCAAATATAGCGCTGTCATTGATGTTTTAATTAGGTGTAGGTAATCGCGACGGGTTCTGAGAATTGCTGTTTTACGTCTTGTAATGTGTTTTGAGTCCACGTTCCAAATATCAGATAACATCAAAGTTAATATATCAAAGGTCACCGAAATAGTTGGAAAAAATTATAATAAGTAATGTTATTGAACCACAACTGCTGCACAGTCAGTTGAAGTAAATAAGTCGACCTACTTTACAATTATCGCTGTCGCCAATAATGCTATAATTTTACAATATCCGTTGTGTGTCGCAACTTGGTTAGAAAATAACGTAAGTATTTATATGTATAAGAAAACCATTTTAAACAGAGCCCTGCAATAAACTCAATACGTTAACAATTTACTCATTAATTTGCAAGAGCTTCACTAAGGGATTTCATTACAAGAATATTAAAATTACAACTGTTTATTAAGAATGCATTTAACATTTTATTAGGTGTTCATTATGTAAATAGTTTTCTTTTTGTCTTTTTGAAAATCGAACAATAACAGATAAGTAATTGAATATTTGTTTGACACGTTTTATTCTTTGTTTCCATACGCTGGCATCGTGCATGGGGCTCTACGCGAGTTGGTCGTTGATAACGAATTGTTTAAGTTTGTTTAGCTGCGCAAATAGCGTCGGTTTGGTAGCAACACACGCGCTATACCAAGAAATGTTCATTTACTTTACCGCCACTTAATAATATATTTTATCTATATTTGTTATTCTTATTAACTCTAGCGGATGTTTGGTATATGTATATATAGCTATAGAATTATTGAAAATATATGAAAAAGGTACTGTAGAATAGAAATTAAGGTAGAATATTATAATTGACTATCAAAAAAAACAATGGAGCTTCTTATGTAGGATTTATACTATCACATAAATATCTTACGAGTACTTATAGTCTTCTGATTTCTGTGTTTAGGGCCGACTTTCCACTTGAAATCTTCCACAGATGCGTTATTTAATAAATATAACGCTCATGTAACAAATCCTAGACTTGCTTGTTTTTTTTGCAAAATTAATGTTAAGTTTACTAATATTAACATCAGTTTATTGGGTAATATACAATCCAATCCAATACGGGGTATATCATTAGGCAATCCAAGGTGGTTTTCTGCGACTAAGTTACTGTAATATTGAAGTACAACATCTTTTGAAATACTTTCTAAATGTGTTGAGATTTTCGTCCAAAATTTGAACGTGGTGTTCTTTTCATCTTTTCTAAGCCACTTAAAATGAATTAATGTCACGGTCTTAACACACAAAAGTCACATTTATAGCCTCAAAGGTAAACATTCCTTTGTTTAAAAAGGTTATCTGCATTGAAAAAGTTATCTCTCGAACCGAAGTACAAAACCGTTGATTTCTAAATTTGAAGGTTTAGCAATCGTCAAACAACCTCGTATTGTAGACAAACATGACGGTTTAGTTTATCAGACCTGCTGTGACGTTGCTATGACGGCTCTCACTCGGGACCTCTTAGTGTGGTCTATACACACTACAATATACTCCACAACAATCGTGTGTGCTCCAACTTAGTAAATAGCTTTTAATATGATTAATAGCATTCCTCATAAACGTCATAATACTCGCTATTAATTATGTAGGAAGTACATAGTACATTTAATTTAAAATAACAAAAGAACAATCATTTTAATAGTATCACTATGAAATATGTATTAATTTTTTGTTTGCCAACGAACGTACACTTCACATTTTTATAATCTTATGCATAACTTAATTTAAATGCGTTTCAGTTAATAGGCAAGTACGGCTTTCATGTAAACAGTCTTATATGAGAGAAAGAACAAGTTTAAAAGGACTTCTTATTAGTTTAAGTGAATCATAAAAAATATAGTTTCCGAGCAATTAATCTAAACTGATTGAATTTTGCTTTAATATTAAATATTTGTTTAAATTGTTTAATAGGCACGCGTTTAGTGCCTATTCAATCTTGTTTTGAATAAATAATAGAACAAATATCTATTGACGACAGTTTATTATAAACATATAATACAGTAATATTTCCTTGTTATCAAAATAAATATTAGTTACGTGATCGTTCAAACTGAGGGATGAAGAGTAACCCTGTCATTTTAGATCAGACGGATTCACAAGCTGGTCTAGTACTTCTCGTGTTACAACTGGATTTAAAAAAGAATAGAATCGTGATTTGTGAACACTTGAAGTATGCCTGTGCGAAGGATTGGACGTCCTTAGGTTGACCTGATGGTGATAAAGATTATATCACGCCAAAATTTATATTTTCATTGTAATGAAAATATAGGCCTATGTGAAGATGGCTTTACTCATCCAAGTTGTTTACTATGGACGGGCCGGCACGCTCTGTGTCAACGGCCGTACCTCCATAATGTGTTTACAATGTTACTTACATACATACAGCAAAATAATAAACACACAAAGCGAACTTATCCGTACCACCTGTTCTGATGAACGATAATATTCATATTGGTAAGCGCCATAGTTTCTTTTGTTTAGACTGCGTCTCTGGTATTTCTGTAATCTATTATATTTGGAACAATGTTTAGGCTACAGAACTTTTTTCATTGTCTGTGGCCAAATAGTGAAAATAAAAATCTTCAATTCAGACGCCTGTGTGCTGATTCAGAGTTTTCAATATTCTACTCGCCAAACGCGTCGAGAAGTGAGTATAAGTTGCTATCTCATTGGCGTATCGAATGTCAAATTTTGTACTACGTTATGGTAACGCTCTTGAAACAGCGAATCACATGCGACAATGTTCTCACTGACAAGTACCAGTTGACATTCAATGCTCGCCATTGGGCGCTTAAAAACTCGC
>DWGJ01002985.1:0-14344 GCA_018246895.1 Aspitha aspitha aspitha | reverse complement strand
TGTCACACGGAGCGAGCGCAGCGACTGCCTTTCACTCTCACGGTTTGGAGTTGAAACATAATGAGGGTGGATTTGTATCTACCCACCAGCGCTGGTCAGAGATCGAACACTAATTAAATTACTCATGTTTCTTCTGTACTATTCTGGATCTGCAACATAGCGGCACAGTACACAAGCCTACACGGATTGTTTGCTGCTAGCTCGTGCAGCGCTTACTTGGCAAGTTTACTAGAACAATTCATATACGTATACTTGCCGACTAACAAATTTAACTTAAAGAAATTGCGTGCTAATAAATATATAGTAGTCATCAATGAAACTTTATTTTCATTAAATTACTAAAAATATGTGTAAAATTATAATTAAATAATTTTATTTTCAACAAACTTGACTTAATTTGACTTCACTAAATGTTTTCTAATTATTTACAGTTCACACTTGAGCAAAAAAAGGGTCCAAGATGCTCTGTCACCATCCAAGCGATTTAAAACTAATTTTACATATAGGTATCTAGTTCATTCTATGTGTTGGTTCCATGTGTTCATTTAATCACAATCTAAAATCTTTAAATTTACCTAGTTCACATCAAGTTATTAAAGAATTTTACTCTCAGTACATTATGACTCTGACTCTTGGGATCTACGAGTATGTATTTAAAGTGTTCTGTCAAATAAGAATAGGTTTCGAAACTCGTCAGTAACAGAATAGATACATCTGTATAGGAGATAAGCAGAACCTATGTACAAATTTTCATATGAAGGTATGTTGTGAAATTTCTTGTTTACTAAACTGTTCAATAAAAATAAACAGAAGAGACTAAACTACTCGTAAGGACAGAGGTTTAGTAACGATTACACACAAATGCGGCATCAATGGAGCGACGTACAAGACGGAGCCATTATCGGCGATGTTGCGCGGTTGCAGATGGATGTCAGGCCATACACTACGTACACTTATCGTCTAGAAGAGAAGATAACAGGAGAAAGGTATTCTCGTACATATACGAAGTTCTCTTCTGTCTTCTTCATCAGCTTAAGTTTTGTCTTACAGTTCAAACAGTTTTTCGATATAATACGCATTCTGATAATATAAGAGTAACTTGAATTCTTGCATTGTAATATTTACGCAGGTTATAACGTTACGTAAACTTAGCTTAAACTTAGCTAGAGAGACCCATGTGTAAATAATCTTGACGTAAACACACCGTCCAATTTACGATTGGACTTACAAATGTTTATAGGCTGCCGGAACTACTTACGCATATGAAATATGGGCTAATTATCCTGAAATTCTGTTTATTATGTCACTCTTGGTAACGAGCTTTCCCTTATAATGAAAAGATTCTGGTGTTGGTTTGAACAGTTGAAACTGACTGCATATAGGTAGGTACATGAGAACTGTTACTTGCACAGGATTTGATTTTGTATATCTAACGCAACCATATGATATTCAAATTAATTAAATTACAAACAAAACATAAATTAGCTGACATTTACGTACAATTTACTTACACTCCTACACTCGTGGAGCCTGGTAAAACGTCAGATCTAATGTTCAGCTGTTGTAATAATCAGTGATTCAATCTATATCTATGTTGCAAGCAATGAATCATGACTGTGTTACTTTCGTAAAAACATTTATCCTCTGTACACGATCGTTTTACAGAATGTTCTTAAATAAATTAAGGAGTTTCTTAACCTTGTTCAGTCTAAATATTACCATACTCATTGGCTAAAAATACAACATGAATAAACATGGCATAATTTTATTTTTACTTGACGTTTTTGTTCAAGGAAACACTTCACCATCTTCTTGAAGTAATCGTTCATGCAAAACCGCCTCACTTAGAGCATGATTACCGGGCGCCGTAAAGTTATAATGGTGATAGTTCACCTGTAAAAAACTGCAATTGTGACTGTCACTAATATGATTCGTAATGGAATGCCAGTATGCTTAAATGTTTTTTATTTGGCTTTATTAAGCCCAGTTTTCTACTAAAATTCGTTATATTTTATAACATGATGCCTATTATCAAACAACGTTTTGGGCAGTGTTCTCTTAATGCATTCATGTAAATTCTCCACATTTTATAATTGTACGAATGTCACACATACTCTATTACAATGGACCGAACGCCGGAAACGTCATACTGAGCGACACCATAAGGGCAATATCAGTTATCTAAGTTTCTCAACAATTGTTCCACTCCAACACTACCTCGCAAGGGTCCATTTAATTGGCTTTTAAATAAATAAGAGTACCCGAAATTATTTCGGACATTAACAACTAACATTTTTAAAGCCAAAATATATATTTATCACAGGTAATTGATTGGCTGGAAATATTTTTATCTCACACCTGAATTGGATCTGAAAGCATCTGGCGGAGAATCACGACAAAGAGGAGACTTTATACAGCAGATAAAGGATAAAACAAGAGAAATCTCGACAAGAGAAACTGTGGCCAACACGATGGCGATAATTTCATTTGTCTAAAAACATACACTTTATATGTCGTACGTGCACAGATACAAAACAGTATTCACCAATTGGACTGAGTGCGCTTGTCCGGCGATTCCTGCGGTTGTCGCGGTTGACTCACTCTAATAGAGCTGCGGGTACATAGAATAACAGTACTGGTCCCTCGTTCCCTTCCTAAATAGCGGCGAGCGACAAACCGAGCACATAAATAACGCAACTATAACAGTGACGTCACCGCCAGAGGCCGGTGTTGTTATGCAGTTTAGTGTTTAGTGTTCCTGACGCGCGATTAACGGATGTAACGAATGGCTTATGACGCTTGGATTGATATTATTATCAACTAATAATGAATTCATTTATTCGACATCGGTGATTCGATATGATCTCATTTGAATTGGTGATCTCATCACACCGACCTCGAGTACAATGGGTTACCGAGTTTTGAACTGGTTGTTAATTATTTTTTATTTGAATCAAACAGGCAGCGGCTTTATCGAGACGCTGCTGTTCATAGACATATAAAACATCTTAAAACAGAATTATGGATCTGTTATTATACAATGGTCTAGTTAGTATCCCAACCTTGGTATGAGTAAAATGTTAGTATTAGTTAGTATCGGTTCAATACGAAGTCAGTCAAGTTGCTGGGTAAATTTGAATGCGAAAGTCACCCGTTGTTTCTTACATCTAAGTAGGAGTACACGAATGACGAATGATTGTTTTGGGGTACAATTATATTCATGGTAAAAGTTATGAAAGTCAAACTTTTTTATATTTCCAGACACATAAAAAATACTCAGGCTCGTCGTACAAATATAAGTACTGCATATGAGTCTAATCCAACACCCCATTTAGGGAACACTAAAGTATCTGATTTCAAGAATCCTTATGTTCATCCTGATATACTTGTATGTACCTACAAAAGACAAGATCTATCGAATTAACTCTACTAATGCATCGCGGGCTAATCAACACTGCGTATATGCAACAGAATTAAATGTAGCGATTCAACAGTTGACTTCTCGACTGACTCTGTAAGTTTAACGGTGTTCATTTTTAGGTATATTTTGGTTCAATTCTTCATTAGGTATACGAAAATATAGGGAAAAACAGCACTTCCTGACATGCTCGTATATAAATGCTATAACAATAGTACAAAACGGTATACATATTTAAATTAGTAAATTAGTAAACGTTAAGCAAACACTTCGGTTATATATTACGTGGAAATCCTAACGCGGATGTTTTCTCGCCAAACAGCGGCGCGATTCAATGACGGCGGTATTCCAAACACGTAATGTAGACCGTTCATTCGGAATAAATCTCACTCACGAGTCCCGACCACGACGTAGCGCGTAAGCACAATTCGGGAACTAATCGGCTATAGCCGCGGTCGCAGAGGAATGAACGATAACTTCCTATTTATTGTAAGGAAAAGAACGTTTTAAGAACGTTACAAAAGTAATTAACAATGGACTTCATTAGCATTTGTGGATATAACAGATTGGGAGATTCGAAATAACCTTTAGTATAATGCGTTTATATTGTTTTCTTTTAAATGGAAACGGTAGGTTTATGTGTAATACTTTGAAATTGTGAGATCGCATTAAATCAAGCACAATGACGATTCAAATCGTTTTTTCATTAATCACTTGAAGTTAATTGAAGTTTTATCAAACTCGTCCACCATAATATTAAGAACAGAACTAGCGACAGGGTTGGTTAGCAAGCCTCCCTTTGGATTTCTTAATCAAATACATTAATTATTGTCAGTTATTGGGGTTGAATTAATATTTTAAGTCGTTTATGCCATAAGAACGTTATAAACCCTGCAATTGAAACCATAAATATAGGGAAAGAGTAGCAAGGTCTCTCCAGAACTAATATTAGTTTCCCGTTTTATTCGGCTATAAATTTCCATAGTTTACTGTTTTGGCACTACGCGACGACAAGTTCACCTACATTACCGTCCCAAAATCGAGTTCAGTATTAAACAAGAATGCATTCAAATTAAATTGATAAGATTTTGTAATAAAAGATGTCCATCGTCATCTCACATACATAGCCACTAACAAAACGAAATGTTCTTGATATTAGCAGCATTATTGGTTGCAGATCGTAAGTAATTTGTAAATTAAGCAAAGTCATTCGCGATCAGCACTTGAATGCTTTACCGTGATCATCAAATTTTCAGTTCCACCTATGTATGTACCTTTTGGAGCGTATATCAACAAGGAGATCCAGTCGTATACTCAAAAGATGGTTTGGAGACGTCTGACAGACAGACAAACTAAGCCCCAAAACCCACTGCAGAGTGATAGAGTATGTTTCAGGTTAAGACTACGAAAGCGTAGTTGTATATTTAAAAGGGATATGTGCCCTGCGGTAACACGTTAAAAGAATTGCAATCATTTTTATTGCTTACACAGTTACATCACAATTTTGAGGTTGAGTTTTTATAAATAAATAACTTATGAAATCATTCCTTATATTTAAATGTTTTGAAAGCTACTTATGTCAAATTATTCATAATAGCGCGATGTGATATCACACTCTAAAAATAATATATATAAGATAAATATGCCTGTTCATCAGACACGCTGATTTATATCCTAAACAACAGTAGAAATAAAATAATATTTATTTTAAATAGTGACAAGCAAGATTAGACACCAGTGGAACGACTGGAATTTCCTATTAAAGCGTCATATATTATCTCACTTTAAACACAGAATAGAATTTCGTGCCAATAATTTACAATATTTTATTTCATAATCTAACAAAACTACTACACGTCATAGCAGATTCACACATAAATATTCCCCTGAAGGAGATATTAATTCGGTGTCTCAGTCGCCGGGATATACCTACCAGTTCAGTTCCTGACAAATACGCTCTATCACGTAATTTGGTCGTTCTAATCTTGTAAGATATTCCACAGTACACGCCCTTAGAACCCTAATGTGGGGTTACTAATGTAACTCATTAGTTCATTTAACAATAATAACGCCATCTCTGTCCTATAAAATATTGTTATATTGCGAAAGAGACACAGTGAAAACAAATATTTAAAAGACAATTAAAAATTATGTATAACACATTTTTTATACAACAATGAGTCAAAGTTCAATACTGTGGAGAAAAGCTCTAGCGACCGCGATTCCAACACCATATTAACTCCCGTTACCCTTTGGAATTTTATGCAGTGCTTAGAATACTTGACATTATCACTATACACAAATATCAAATTAATTTTTTATTACTTGTACTGTTTATTGTAATATTTTGTATTCAAATTTCATTCTATGTAGAATCATTGAATGTATTTATGTCTCTCTCCTGTTAACGACGAGATCGGAATCTGATTTCATAGGTTTTTGACGTTGTTTATATACGTATACCTCTCTCACTATTCAACGCAATATATAAGGGGGAGTAAAGACGTTGCCGTTTTAAAAAATACACTTGAAAAGTATTATCGGTCGTAATATCGTAGTCATAAAACCGAGCAGATATAAACGAGTTTGAAAAGACGAGTTAGTTTTCAACTCGACTTGAAAGCGTAAACAGGGCACAATGAGGAAAAGATCCGAAGGAATGAAAGGATACGAGTATTGAATGCGTTCGCCTCAAGGTGGACATATCGGAAAAATATGAAAATATTTCCACTATTTCTTTTCTATTTGTATTATGTACGAGTATATTATATACAGTTATTTGTTTATTATTGTCCATTACTGAACATTGATACTGGTTAATTTTGAGTAGTAATAAAACAATATTTTTACATTATGTATATTTATTTTCTTTTATTTACGATTAACTCTGATTGCTTACCCAAAGCATTCTCACTCACCATTTCTATTTTGTCTTAAAAAGTTATTAACAACGACTAAGTAGGTATAGACTACGTCTTCAATGAAAAATTTTCTAAGATTACAAAATACAAACCAGACAAAAGTACTAACCGCTGATCACATCTTACAACTTTTATTGATATTCCAATTATCAATATTTACATGTGTATTCAAACGAATCAACAGCGATCAGGTCCTGGACGATATTTCATTAAATAATAAACTCGTATTGCTTGATTAGATGCCATATTCAGTTAATGAAATGATGAACAAATTCAACATTTAATCCGATGAGGGCCATTTTATAATATACGAGTACACGAGGTATCAATAAGGATTGATGAAGGAAAATGATCCGATAGTCCTGTTAACCGTATCAATGTCAATTTTCCACGAAGCCTAACGTCGTTCAGAGGGATGTACAATAGCGGAATATACGAAAATAAGCGGTGTTAAATATTCATGAATAACTTTTGTGATGGTTTATTAACGTGACGTTTTGGTGTTGTTGTTTTAGGACCTACATAATCCTAGAGCAAAATTTAAATGCACATAATTGTAAGTCATGATTCGAATTCCAGTCTATCTGGGTTGAAGACTATAACTATAACAGCGCAGTGATCGCAGATTCATCTGTCTAAAGATATTAAATCTGTCTAAAGGACGCTGGAGTAACCTAACCGAACAACAACAAGCCGAATTTGCTTCTTCGGCTATTTATGTTACCAAAATCTGATCTATTCTGCACTTCTAGATATATCTTTGAGCTGTAAGTTTGAACACGTTAATTCAGGATTCAAGCGGTACGACCGCAGATAAAACTTCGAACGGAAAGTTTAACTTTCTTCGCCCTTCAGACGACAGCCAGCCATTGTGAATGATAATCTAGTATACTGAATATTATATCGACATTGAATATCTAACAAACTAAATTTCTAACGAACACGACGCCCTAAATACATTTGAAGTTTATTACAATCTAAAATAGCCAATGCGTGATAATTTATAAACAAAGCGCAGTTCCAACAATGTTTAACGTGCCTAAATGGAGCGCATGAACTGAAATCTTTGAATCATAATAAACTACTATTGTTGGAACTGTACGCGTAAGCAATAACTGAACGCATTGAATTCCGTAAGATCTTTAAGCAACATTGTAAGAAACACGCCTACCGAAAATAAACAAACCATAAAAATATTGGATAATAATTTTAAATCGTGAATTAATAAATCAAAACAGACGTTTCTAACCATACGCGCTCCTATTTCACAGAATCGTAACGCCAAACGTTTATATTGAGGAAACTATAAAATCGGGATAATCGTAAAAGCAAAGTTGGAGAGCCGCCAAGCGCGCGTCGACAATGAAAAATAATTCGACATACAGCGAGCTTTAACGGAACTAGATCAAAACTTTTCTAGTTTTATTGCGTCGCCGTGTACCTATATACATACATATGTATGTGCGTACAGCAATCTATGAAAGTTTGAGATATGATAAAGATATTTGCAGTATTACTGGTATCTATGTATGGCAAACTATATGAAACTCACGTAAACACGATATGGCCGTCTGTCTATGTACGATTAAATCATTTACACGGTATGGTATATTATCGCCTTAAACGCGTACACAATATGTGATTATTTGTTTTTGTCCGACTTCCAAATGTCATAAATATAGCTACGTGTAGATATGAAAATGATTTTAAATATAGAAGTACATATATGAACAAAAACATAAGATCTGCTGTACACACTACATAGAACCAGAGGGTTCGCATCGTTTATTCAAGTTCGTTAAATAAATTGAAATTGTAATTTCCCAAAAGAAACAATACATAATTAACAGTTTAATAAAAAGGAACACCAATATCATTTATTGCAAAAGCATTAAAGAAAACGACTCATACAATAAATGAACTCAACCATACAATTTTAATAATAAATGTAACTGAAATGAATATTTGGCATGGGTTCGGTATTGGGTTCTTTTTCGATATAAGAACTTCATTGCTCAATTCGCTGAAGTGAATGATTTTTGCCGAACCCTTATACTCGTAATAATGTAGCTCCCCTTACTGATTACGTGGTTACTAGACGGCCCATAAATTTAGAAGTACAATATTGGTAATACAAACAACATACAAAAAAGAAACAAAACAAGAATAAGTTAAAATAACGATTAATTGAGCTATTTTAATATAATATAATAAAATAATTTAATATTACAAAAAGTAAATCTGAATTGCGAGGACAGATCTCAGTTGAAAACATGTAATAATCTGTTAATATAAGTCCTTACGTTATTCACAATATAATTTGTGTTGATCATATTCAATAACATTTGGGAACATTAACCCAAACAACGCCAAGCGCCACATCGACTACCGGTCCCTGAGAGACAAACTTTTGTCAAGGAAAATAATTAAATAATTTCGGTACACTGTTAGACATTTGTAACAAACAAAGAACACCGTAATGACTGTAAGAAGTTTGAAGTGCGTAATAAAAGTAACAGAACACAAATAAATCGTGGACTTGTTGTGGTCACAATTACATGTTATTATACAACATATTTTTTTTTCTTTCTATTTTAGGTTTTTCTATTCTAGTGATTTAAGTATGTAAGTAATGGTAAGTAATTCAGTTTTTTTCCCACTGCTTCATTTCAATCAATCTTATAGGTCAATAAAAGTAGAAAGTATATTAGTATATGAGGATTGCTTCTGATGGATGGCAAATGAATTTGAAGACAGATAAAAATGTCAATAGACTACACCACAGTAGCTACTTAACGTTATTGACAGTAGAATTCAGTTAATATAACATAAACGAATATTGGAAAAGGGCAAAGCGGCAAATACCGCCGAAGCAGTAAATAACATTATAACAGACTGATAAAATCGTGAAACGGTTCCCAACCGCGCGGTAGCACAACACCAAATGCCTTAATTTAATACGAGTCAATTTGGGCCAATTTAATTTCGCATCCATGCAGTGAGACAGGTACCGCTTAGGGAATCCGCTCACTATGCCGAAACAAAAAACGCTCAGGCAAAAGGGTTCCCTTTAAACCTGTGATCTTCTGTTTCGGAAGCTTTTATTATTCCACTGCTGAGCACGAATCTCCTCTCATAAGAAAAAGGGTTAAACCAAGGGTTAGTCTACCACGCTGACAAAGTGCAGATTGGCAGACATTACTTAATAAAATATTGTATTTCGTAATTTCCATGTCTTTTCAATCAAAATACGTATAGGTAGGTATATCCAGGTATAGGTATATCCAGCAACCTCGAAATTTTAACAATTTCGATATAACGTTTTATAAGCTTATAAAGTCGCACCTGACAATAATTCTCTAACACAAATAGTGCCGCAAAAACTGCTTAAAAGCCAATCACTGTTTACAATTCGCAAGATGCTGAAAATTACTAGCAAACGCGCCCTAATGTTAGACGTCCAATACAGAGAAATGTATTGCAATAAAAAGTTTCGTAATGAACTACATAACAACAATAGGACTTTTCCTTACAAGCTACAGCGTGTCCCGGCCGCGTTGACGTTCGAGATGCGACAACGTTACTCCGTATTGCGAGAGTTAATTAATTAATCGGGTTTACGCTGATAGACATGTACACGCAATGAAAGCGCTGTTTCTATGTGTGGAATATATTAAGCCTTAGTGACTCGTCCGATCGATAGCGATTGACGATGATGATCTCGTCTTTGTAATAACCATGATAACGAAAAAACGCTTTATTTCACATCAATACAAAAATAAATCTAGAATGATTACATATTAATCCGTAACCTAAACACATAGACACCCAGAACACATTCCTTTTAACTATGCTTACCACACTACAGGCACCAACTTCTTCAAAATTCTCACCCCAATTAAATGTTTTTATCCAGACAACCAGCATAATACGATTCAAATATAGTTAACATAAACACAGTGCAAGTAACAGATAAGGTATACAAGTAAGTCAAACTCGTAGATAGCGTTTGATTATAAAAATGTGTGTAGTCACGTTAAAACCAATTCTATACATATTATACATTTTAATAAGATAACTAGTTTTTGGTTCAAATTGTGGAATTAGATTGAAAAATGTTTGTTCGTAATATTGTTAGTTCGGCTATATCAGCGACCGATTTCCTACATTACTATCCTGCAAACAATTTGTTCCGCTGTTTTCTCGCTTAACTCGCTCCTAGTTGTTCGGTCTCGGTAGCGCAAGTCCATTGGAGAGGCCGTGAACTATTTACTTTGCAGGTGAATATTTAGGTTTGGATGGTGTAATGATCTATTTATTGTGGTTAACTAAATATGACATACGATGTCGCAAAGATTAGAAGCGGACACTAAAATATTACCTGTCTGTTTAATAGAGTACTCGGAAGCTTCATAAGACAATCCAAATTCTTTCACGTCATTTACAAAGCATCAACGTTATACACATATAGGTTGTCTCCAATGACCTTTGATTTATTAATATCCCGTAGATAGACTCTCAAGCTGAGAAGAACTACAATCTTAAATTGAAATAATGCTTTAATAGAGGAAATGAAAATGGAACTAAAACGAACAAATTATAAATAAAATAACATAATGTGCTAATTCCATTGCCAACTTTATTTGACATACATATAATCACTCAAATACAAATTCTGATTCTGAAATTTTGGAGTAAATGGAGTGTTTTGAGCCTAAATTGTTTCATACATATAACATACGCTGTTATAAAAATTGGATTTTATGTCCAATTCGTTTAACGAATGGATATGACAAAATTAAAGATTTTTGGATGAATATAACAATTCCATGTGAGCGTGGTCTTCGATCGTTCATATGTAACTAAATCACGCACCGTGACTTATTAAGGTCAATTATCTCAATAGGTAACGTGATTCAGCACACGTACAAGTGTTTGTCAACCTACCTACTACACCAACATCTGAGTGCTACGTGTAATAATTCCTTGATATTTCAAAGGACTTATTAACCGCTATCTATACTTTATCTATACTTTATATTATAAAACTGAATAGTTTGTTTGGTTGAACGCGCTAATCCCAGAAACTAACCGAATTCAAAAATTATTTGTACTTTGATTAGTCCATTTATTGAGAAAGGCTACATGCTGTATAACATCACGCTATGAATAATAGCAGTGGAGCAGCAATGACAAATGAACGGGAAAATATTGATTTCCATGGGGGCGAAGCCGCGAGCAAAGCTAGTATGCATACAATTACGATGATAGCAGGTTGTTGGTCGCAAACCGGTTTTCCATCGACTGAGAATATCCCGGGAGCTTTCTTTATCAATGCTTCTAAAACATACGGGCAAATTATTTTGCGAAATCGGTCCTCATTCAACAAGCTCATAAAAACAACATTGACTCAATCTGATACGTATAAATCCTGAAGACAACTGGATGATGGTGGTCATCTCGATCCCGTAATAGTGTAGGTACACTAAGGTACAATCAAAATAAAAAATTAATTGTAATATTGACATCCGTTTTGTAAGTAATGGTAAATATGGACATACAACATATAGGCATGTAATATAGCCTGAACTGCTCCCCAAATGGATACAGAGGCGCGTTTTATCTTGCATGTCACAATTCGGAGTTATCTTTAAGATTAGACACAGATGCCTACAAACCGCAGAGAACACGTGACACAAGGTGACACGCATGCCCATTTACATACTACTACTGTGACATAAATAACGACGAACTTCGTTGTCGAAAATAAAAATAAATCAATTTGCAACATATAACATTGCACTTACTACTCGTATTTATTTAAAAAAAGCGGTGAAGCATTTAAAAACCACTTAAACGTAATGCGCACATTACTTGGCTTCATATAATCGCATTTACCAATCACCGCTTCATAGAAAACTAGATATGCATAAAGCAACTATGTATGTATGTCAAAGTCGCCTCCTCTAGGCAAACGCTTAGATATCCAATTTCAAACGTATGTGTATACCAATTTATATGCAAATGGGCAATATTTCGTTGCAAACGGAATGTGTTTGAACGGCTAGCTGGGAATGTTATCGAATGATCATAGGTGACTAGCAACAACAATAGACTAGTTTAGCTACTTATAATACAACATTGTCGAAGTAATTAGATAAGATACGTGGATTTATTGATCATTTTCACATGTGTCAAGTATGTATATCTGGACCCAAATGAGGGTTGCTTAGAGCACAGGTACCGAACACATTTGACAAACCGCAGAAGATACACTTGGGAATGCAACAAGCACCAAAATACCTGAGGCACACGATAATCGAATTAATTTTGTATATCATCAACTGTCATAGATTCTTCTTAGTCCTGGTATTAAACCGAAAATCCTTAAATATATTTAGAAAACAGAAACATTAAAATTAACAACGGTCGTAATCTAGAACACACCTATACCTTAGTTTACTCGTTATAGGTTTATTTATGTCTAAGGATTTATAAGACCCACAGCCTACGAGATGAAATTGCATATTTTATGAAGAGTGAATTGACATAGGTATTTCTAACACAATATGCTAGCTAATACCTACATGACAAAAGACAAATTTGACACAAAATACTTCATCTTCGAAGTCTACAATTACAAGTAGGTACCTATACAGCCTTCGTATGGAAGATATATACCTACATACATACTTCATATGTGTTATTGTTTTCATGATTAATAGTCGCAAGTTGCGCTAAGACAGTTAATAGCTTTCGGTAATTTATTAGATATAATAGCGTTATGAAACTAAGAACGGGGCGATTATACGGATGTCAGCCGGTATTATGTAATTATTAGTTAACGTTACAGTTTGATTAAATAGGTGTTACCAGTCCACAGGTCTTGTATAATTTGTGAAACAATTCTAGAGACCTGTGTCGTCTATATTCGTTTTCAATATTGTTACATAGCAGATGTTTTTAAATGTAATTAATTTTTATAGCGCCGATACCAACTTGTCAACGTGCTTCAAAAGTTGATTGGTAATTAATGCCAATAAGTACTAAATATTAAGTAATAAATTAATTACGTAAATAGACAGCTCAGCGCTATTAAACAAAAACATTAATTATTGCAACTGTAACGTATTATTGTTACACGGGAGAACTATCAACACGAAAAGGATACAATTTTATTTTGGTCTACGCAGCGAGTCATTAAAGCCGAAAATTTTTATGCAGTCTTAAAGTTATGCATAAAATTTAATAAAAGCCATCCGATAATAAGAACCGACTGTTTAACATATCTTCAATATCACGAGATTGTTGTAGATTATTCGAGAGAAAAAATCCTTCGTCATAACCGTACCTAGGTAACCCACACACATAACACATTATAACTTATTATGTTATAATAAAAATTGTCTATGTTAAATTTCAATATGTAACATAACATATACATAAATACATCCTGACATCAAAGTGTTGTTAAGAAGAATTTCGTTAAAACCCGAAGTCTATTTAAGTATCTTATTAGAGTAATCTGTAATCTTCAAAGAAAAAAAATTCTGGAGGGGCAGACCTATCGAAATCAATTACCTAATGTCGCAAACGAAATTTCGCAATGGTAGGTGAAAATCTGGCATCCAAAATCCCTTAAGCGATATCTGTGCTAATCCTGTCGACCTTTTGTAGAATATGTGCTCATTCTAACTACATATAACAACTTTTAGTACAGTTAATGACGAGATAAGCAGAATCAATCTTCAACTAGAAATTAAATAGTGTTGGAATTTGGAATGTATCCTAGCTATTTTATAAGGGCTAACAGGAACGTTCCTGTCCTCATTATATTGGTCACGTATTTATACTTGCTTTTATATGGAGTTATTCCATGGTATGCAGTATTCGCACAGTCAAGTTGAAGTTTATAAATAAATATCTGAGGACAATTCCACACACGGCTGTCTGATCCCAAATTAGGCAATTTAATGCCTGTGCTATGGTGACCGGACAGCTGATA
>DWGJ01002984.1:0-14345 GCA_018246895.1 Aspitha aspitha aspitha | reverse complement strand
TCTACCAATCCGCACTAGGCCCGCGTGGTAGACTATGGCCTAAATCCTTCTCACTATGAGAGGAGACCCGGTCCAGCCATGGACCATAAGAAGGGTCGAACAACATATTTATGGTGTACTAAATATATTACCTAAAGTGCATTAGTAATAACAATTATATGTGGTAGGTATAATTAAATAGAGAAAATTTCAAATTAAAATGAAAGTTTAATAACCTACGCGAGTTTTCACAATTTCAGTCATTAAATTCTTTATCCTTTTCTATCTTAACTCAATTGCTATCAGATGGAAAGAGAAGGTAAGTATGCGGTACACGTAAACCAATGTTAAACAGTTATTTTTCATGCATTACATAATTTAATTGACGCGCCGCGGATGCTGAGTAACGAGATGAGTTTCAAAACCGGCCGATTTGAATCCACGCCGATAATCAAAGATGTACCGCGCCCAAGTCATCTTGGCACCCCGCCCTCCGCTGGTCGCTGACGAAGTAAGTAGCAGATGGAAGGTTCAATGTGTTGTCAGGGATCTAGACTGTTTGGACGGCTGTATTTCCGACTCTTCATTGGTCGGGGAGATGAAATAGACGCTTGGTACAAGTCATAAGAAATGACCTTTCCGTGACCGTGTTGTATGTGTAATTATGGGATTGTATGTTACGATAAGAGAAAGAAGTTTATTTGCACAAATAGGGTTCATTTAAAGATGTTACAGAATTGTTAGTTTAATCCATATTTTGCCTTTTACGGCGTACAAATCATATTTTTATAATTACATATTTTTATAAATTTACAACCAAAACATTTGTGGTATTAACTATTTACAATTTAATTAATAGAAATACTATAAATTAATCAAACAGTGGTGATGCATTTAGATAATGATGACTCTGGTGATGGTGCCATGAGATTTAGAATATCTGATAGTTTCCTTGCCGTAGGGTAAAAAAATTATGTTATCTTATCGCTAACACTTGTAAATTAGAACATTAAAATCAAAGGTAACACACAGCGGCAAGGTAGCATCGTAGAGATGATTGCGGATGAGACGAGTAGAGGTCTAATTATTGAAGGGAACACTAGATATTTATTGATGTAGAGATGTAGAGTATGTCCTTTGGTAGTTTGGAAATTCGCACATTCGACAGAAATAAAAACACTATCTTATCAATAACCCGTATAATATATTAATTCATAAGCCGACTGTCCAATGTTTCTTCACTTCAGGAGCTTTCAATTAAACAATTTAAAAAATCAAATACAAGCATGGTTAGTTAATAATGGCAGGAGGTACTCAATCAACCGGAACTAGTTTTAATTGTCAATAATCTGAAAGTGAAATGTATTAATCTGCCCTGGAACAGCGTGGTGAAGATTGCTACCGTTGTCCTACTTTCCATCGATGCACAATCGTGATACAATGCGCCAAATAAGCTACATTTTTAACACGTCAACTCTACCTTACCAATTTTCTGTCATTACAACCGATTGAAGAACACTTGGCCTAGTTTTCAAAAATGCTTTGATTTGTTTTTGGCGTTCTTTTTAGCAAGGTTAATTGGATTATCAATTTGTACTGTCGCGTATGCCGTATTTGTTAATGTTTCAATAAAAACTAACAATTTAAGAACGTTACAGTTTACGAATACCGATTTCATAGATATCATTTTGGGTTTCTAGATTGCTATACTATACCCATTTACTATTTTTCTGTTAGACATAGGTGCATGATAAGGGTTAGCTAATGTCATGTCTAGTATACGAATATGGAGTACTGTAAGTCGTGTGAGTTCATCACAGTTATTTTCACCGTTATGACAAGCGTTACCTAGTCATAAAAACGCACATTGGTTAAAATACAGGCGCGTGCCAGGAATTGAACCCGAAATGCGAGACAGATATGAATCACTACGCCAAAGGTGGAACGAACGGATCAAATACATGTTATACATATATACTAAATACTTACTAAACTGTTTATATCTTTACTAAATTGTTTATATCTTTCTGGCTAATAAGGTAATGCCAATTAATACCTTTAATTAACTTTATAAATAAGTTATTCCACGAATCTAGTTATAGTTGTAGGCGCGCATTCTTTGTGAAAATATTGCCCCAGTTCGTACACAAAAACCTTTGATATTCACACCCTTCGCCCTAGTTTCTACAAAGGTTGATCATTCGCTAGCGCATTTTGCATTGAGATTAATGGTGACGTGGAACAATAAACAGTTGTTGAAGAAAATAGGAAAGTTTTGAATTCGTTTTAATTATCGTGTTATACGGCAGTGACAAAAAAGGCAAGATAGCAAATGTATGTATGTTTAATAGGAAAATATGTAAACATAGACTTATTCACAAAATAATGGCTTCCATTAATGTTTTCTATACCACCTACTATGGCTAAACTTGAATTAGTAAAGTCTTCATTTCTTCTAATATTCCAAAGTAATTCCATTTGTGTTCCAGCGGTGACCTGAATTCCAGTTTTATTGTCGACACTTCGAATCGAATGGGTTTTTAGAATTTAGAAGGAATTGGAATATTTCATGGGTTTTCCAAGTAAAACAATCAGCGAGAAGTGATTGACGACTTTGGTTTTCAGAACGGAAGTGGAAAATGAAAACTTGCTACAATACAGCCTGTGATATTACATGAGTTAGGCCGACTACACATTATCCGAGAATCGCGTCTACATTCATACAGATAAATGCATGCTTAATACATGCCGGTGCAGTGACGACTTTCTTACCTTGGCCAAATAAGAGTCTCCGGAAGCGGCGTGTATGTTTGAACAGAGTGTTGAATGAAGAAGCAAGTCTGAATAGTGAGGCCACTTCATCAGGGACCTGGCATAGTGACACAATAATAACATGTTTTAATAACAGTTAAGCAGTGACTATACAGTAAATGAAGCTTATAAATAAATGTCTAAACACATAGGTACTTATACAGATAATCCAAACACAGAAGAAATAATCGTGTTCATTATTCACCATTGAATATTTTGAAATGTTTATCTTGACTTGATATTTCACTAAACATCCATGATAAATATAAATATGTATGTGATGAACAATGAATATTTATATTTGTCATGGATGTTTAGTGAAATATCAAATCAACTTAAACATTTCAAAACATTCAGTGGTGAAGCTACCGCAATTAGACTAACTATTGTTGTGCTGTATATTTTAAAATTATTTGTTATATATTTTAATACTCTTATTTAACTTGCAAACAAATTATGCATGGGACTAGCCACAAACAGATGTTAGGGTCACAAGGACACATAATTATAGTAATCAATGTTTTTCCCGAGAATAAACCTGGAACACTCATTTATGTGGTACCACAACCACAACACATGTGCCCAGCCGGTCGACACTAGCAATGAATTTCGAATTATAGCCATATTTGAATTCTTTATAGCGGAAACTTTGCCCATAATTTTCATACAAAACATCTCTCGTTCAAGTTCTTGTTTTGTGGAGGTAACACAAATTTACTTATTGCATATATTATGCATAATTGCATACAAAACCCCATTTTCGGTGATACAAGTTTCATCAAAAAGCTTACTTTACTTTGTTGCCGCTGGCGTAAAAGCTTTATTACCAAAAATTTTACAACGCGACCGCAAACATTTTGAACTTTAAGACGACCGAACAAAAGCGAGAATCGCTTGCACAATTAATTTCTGCTAGCTTAAACACGTCACGATAGTGTTACATTACGACAAGCGTATGTTTCTGTATACATATACTTTACTTAACAACGCTCTGCTGAAGCGAAACCGACCATGTTAATATAACAATAAAGTTTACTTTTCAACGTGTCGAGTACCATCTGCGGTTTGCCGTACCTGTCAGGCGTTCCTAAAACAGAGTGTTGTCGTAAAATATGGACACCCTATTAGGGCTTCCACACGACTGCCATGCATCAAGTACGGGACAAATACAAATAAGAGACATACATTTCAGTCCACTTAAACCTTTGCCGGCTGCCCAGATTTAGGGATACATTTTGAAAAGAAAATATTTTGAAATAACGGAATATTGGAATAATGATACAAATGTCAAGTCTTATAAGATTTTTGTTTAAAAAAATGTGTTCAGTTTGGTTGTCAGTGGTGAATTTGGTTCATACATCCATATGATTATGATGAAGCTTATTATCACGGCATTGACAAATACAGGTTTCTCGAGTGTTTTTTTCAGTACAAAATACGGGGGAAGAAAGGGAACTCGTAAGGCATTCCTAGCGGGCTACAATAATTGATTTAAAAATGTTTTCTCAGCTTTTCCGTCAACAAGATCTCGCTGGTAAATAAAATTACCATCCGGCCACGGATAGGTCTACCTTATCTAAATCTAAATAAATCTACCTCCACTCTGTCCTTATTGAAAATTTTAATTTTTTTATGAAATTTGTTATCACTTTTAATATGTAAGCTCTTCAGAAAATTTTCGTTCGCTATTTTCCATTTAATATCCTGTACAACTGCTAAACAATTCCCTTAACAAGACATACTAAGCTGGAAAACATGCAGAAATAAACAAATTTCCTATATGACTGATACATATCTATCCAATACATATTTATATCAGATCTGATATAGTCTGTGAACTAAGTGCGATCTGTGAAATCGCAGATCGATCGCTCGTTAATAAGTTTCTTCTTCAATGCGAATCATAACTAATTTCGTTATAAAGAACTTGTCGTATCCCCGACGTGCGTGATAATAGAAGAAATTCTACAAGAATGCGTATTTAAAACCTATGCATCCGACTAAAAGTTATATGTCAGTATATAAAAATGTCCACATAAAAAAACATTAATGATTGCAGCTCTAAATATAATATCTGTCGTTCGTATTACATGCATCCCGGCAACAAGTAGGCATTAACTCAGCATTCAGCCGAGGCACAAAACCGCAACGTTGAATTTTAATGTAACTTTTTATTACTGACTGAACCCTATAATATAATATGTAATGTAAAATATTTCAAATGAATTTTCAACCAGTCAATCCTAATCGATTGATTTGGATGGCAATGCTTTAGTGACGTCATTGAAAATGTAATAAAGGGATGTCTCAAGATGGCGCACCAGTTTTTTGAAACAAATGAAAGGGTTTTTTGAGGCGAATACGAAATAAAAACGTCACTCTAAATCCAATATGGCGGATTCAGAGCTTATAGACAGGAAATAACAGTTAAGTTATTTATATTTCTTCTAGATTTAGTCGTTAGTGAAGCAAGTGGCTGCGGGCGTACCGGGTCAATGGTCACTCGTCATAATTGCCGGCTGTGCCGTCGTTAATAAAACTCGTGTAAAACGCCTCTTATCGCCTAGTTTTATTGGCGTATAATTAATATTGACGTTCGCAGCTATGATGAATTTGCATACACTATAATGTATAGTTATACGATATATAGGAAATTGAAAGGTGGAGTTATTTGATAGCTAACAAAAACTTTAAGCTGTCTTATACGTCGATGTATATACATTTTTACAGGTCTCGTGGTCTTGCGCTTACGATGCGGGTTGGAGCGGTTTATTTATGCTCAAGTATATACATAGATAAGATTATAGTAAACTTGCTCTTACTCGTGGCTTTGTCCGCGTGGTCATAAGTATTTATTTTGTTCACACGTCATACCGCTATTGCGCCTATTAGCTGTCTATAGTGTTTTTTTTAAATAAAATATATTTCATGTTTCCGCGACAAAAAATAGGCTGTCTCTTTCCATTCCATGTATGTATGTATGTATGTATCTACTATAAATACTCTTTGACGTGAAATAAAATCAAACAGATTTGCCAATTAATAATATGCGTGTATTAATAAAATACTGTGTGACAAAATAAAGTTCTTCATATTAACATATTAGTTTATTCTACACTAGCTGTGCCCGCGTGGAAATCAATATTTTCCCGTTTTTGCAATATTTTTCATTGCTGCTTCACTCCTATTTGTCATAGCGTGATGTTACATAGCCTATAGCCTTCCTCGATAAATGGACTATTCAACACGAAAGTAATTGTTCAGTTGAAATCAGTAGTTGCAGAGATTAGCGCGTTCAACTAAACAAACTCTTCAGCTTTATAATATTAAAAGTATAGATATTAAAATACTTGATGTACTGTTGTGTGTGTGCCATTGTATACGTATGTAGGTGCGTGCGGCCTGATAAAGATGCGGGTTAGTGGTCGATTCGTCTATTGGATAGAACTGTAAATGTTTAATTTACTTATAAATAAAAACCTTGAATGGAAATTGTTTCCCTGCTTTTTATTTTAATTTTCATTATACTCATTTTTATTGCACGTATATATTGAATACATTCTTAACTGCTCGGTTTAAATTAGTTGTTTGGGAAACATTAATTATCTGTTCTAATATGTTACACAGGTTTCCGTTAAAACTTAATTAAACGTTCTTTGCGCTTTGTGCAAAGCGAAATATCTAGATATTTCTAGCTCACATAGACTAATTGTTTAGTCCTGCGTCGTAACAAACGTTGGTCGTACTAACAGCGTTTGAATTTAGAATTTCTTTGTACTTAAATTTTGATCGTTATCCGAATTAAACATTTATCTGTATAACCATATGCTTCTACTTATATTTTTATTTAAATTAGGTAAGCATTTGATGACAACCTCGTCGGATAGAAAGCGATTATGTCTGAGATAATATGTTTATTATTATTTGTTAGTGAATGCCTGTTAACTCTGTTTGTAAAGTCCTAAATTTAACTAGAGCTTGTAAAGATGTCTACATCTACATACATTAGTCTTATAAACACATACGAATTCGAATATAGCCGTCAGCTCAATTGGGTATTACACAATCATCGAAAAATATGTTTCTCGTTAGGTATCTCATACTGTCTGTATTTTCAGCAGGTTTTCAATCTCACGTTTCGCCCATTATTTTATGCGCAGACATATATAAAATGAATCCATTTCTATTTTTGTAATTTTAGTCGCTAGTAATTCTCGATTTATAACAATAATCCTTATAAATTGGGCCGATTTCACATGCGGCTATGTTCCAAATTAGGATTCATGTGTTATGGTAACCACACCGCTGATAAACTTTCATTACTTATACTTTTTAGTACAGACACAGAACAAACTCATCATGCAGATGTTTGTTCTGCGTAGGAATCGAAACTACGATCTAAGGTTTTTCAGTCAGAGCCTCGGGAGGTCAGGTAATTTATCCCTTCACAATTTGTTTAGTCCGCTCACAGTGGCGCATACCCCAACCGATTAAACGCTTACGATCGGACGGCGCTCGGCAGTAAATCTCCCACACCTGAACAGCATGTCCTGTCGCTGCCGTCTCGATAAATCACTGAAACTCTCCGGGTAGATGAATTCGATAGCGATAAAAGTTTAGATTAGAAAAAAAACGTATTTATAATGCCAAGCTTATTTCGAGCGCTGAAAGGGAAGTTATGAAGAAAGGTGGTGCGATCGATCCACGCGTGTAAATGATTTATAAGTGTACTTGTCAGTTGTTACGTAAGATTGAGCTCCGCAGAAATGTTTTCAGAAAACTTATTCTATTCCTCCAAGTGTATCTAGAGCGCTGAATACTGAATTGAATTGAGGTCTCTCAGAGATACACGCCTGCTAAATTTACTTTATCATGCTCGCTTGAGTAAACTTATTTCGAATATATAAAAAGTACTTATAGCAAGTTTTCCTTTCGTATTTTGAACATTTTCATCTTGGAAGTGATCAATTATTCATGATTACCAAATTCCGACAGGCAACAGCGGACTTGAGCCAAAACAAAAATATCGCATTATTTAATGAAAACACTAAAAGGGCAGTCGGCGTGGAAAATGTTTTGACAAATATTTGAAAGAACTCCTATAATCAATCAACGGGGGAGCCCGTGCAACCCCTAATGAGGTCGTTACCCACTGTCTTGGGTTCAGTCCTGGGGATTTGGAATTAATTGCTGGAAGATGCAATTCGTTTGTGTCGCCTCTTGGAGTCGCTAATGAGACAGATTGTTCGGAATAAAATGATTTGTTGCCTTTTCGAGTGTTCCGGTATCCGATATTACTTTTATTGATTTATCGGTTTTTTTTATAGCCCCGAAAATTGTTTTTGCACTTTGTTCTTGAGAGACACTAGTTTAAAATGAGTCAGCATATAATTATAATACTTGAAACTTTCAATTCAAGCGTCAAGTTTGTCTAAAGTCACACGTACATATATTCCTAGAAGTCGTCTTTTCGTGATATTGGCACAAATTCTTATGATTGAATGCAACGAACATCTCCTATTGGTTAATATTTCATCAGCCTCCCCCATTTATAAGGAGGTGCAAAAAGTCCTTTGTTTAAAAACGGACGTTAAGCACCCACCAAAACTTGTTAAGCGCAACCGTCAGATCCAGGACTTTATTGAAGTCATTATTCAATAACACTCGGCTATAAACCAAATCATTGTCTTCGGCGATGTTACAACAAATGGAGGCATTCAGGGAAAGTCGGTGGGCGTCCCTCCTTTGTCCCAGATCCCATAAATTGTTCGCGGCGCTCCAGTCAGCGTTGGGGAAATTGCGTTTCTTCCGATCCTCAGGATCTTGAATAGGCGTTTGATAAGCTAATGGCTATTGTTTTATTATTAATTTCGATAAATTCTGACTTTAGTACAGTTGTAATGGATAGCGCGGTGACAGATTTAATTATTGGTTACGAAGTGTAGGATTTATATCTACGTTTAAATTAACCTAGGGCTCTTCGACGTAAGGGTGCTATTAGACTCTGTCTACCCCGATATTGTGGTTAAACATTAACTTAACATATAATGAAATAACGCAAAGATCATAGGGTACATGATGGGATCGTCGAGACAAATCTCTCAGTTTTTGTTGATATCCTTTCCTCACCCGTCCACCTTTACCACAGAATAAGTTACTCTGTTTAGTATTACTTCAATCGCTTTTTTCTACTTTTTATTCGATACATTCAACTCGTCTTAAATCAACCCAATCATGATGAGCTCAATGGATTACCGACAAGTCATTAAAATAAACAAACATTGAAAATAGACTTCGAAATAAAGCGTTAAAATGGTTATCCACGTCAGCTAAGACAGTAGTAAACAGTTAGACTTGCTTGAGCATTATACACACGACCATAAACACCGGCGAACGAGCTATCCACTATCACGGTAATAAAAACTTTATACGACCCAGCGAGTGTTTATTATGCTATATCTAGAACATTCTGGAAATCTTGTAGAGTTTATAGCGCGTTATGTGGGGTAGGAATTATGAATAGCACTGAATTTTAAGCCTCCAAGTTGTTTCGGTGCTGTCATGTTAATGTGTCGTTGTCCAATATTGGTATAAATAAGGTAGGTATAACCGGACAGTAATTAAATGTATTATCTTTATTAGTATTTGTTTTTTTTTCTGTGCAATAGATGTTTTTTAAATTGTAACCAGTCCGCTCATTCTGTAATTTTACGTACACTTGCCAGTGTTGGGTGTAGTGTGTTGCGTAAAACTATGCGGGCTGGTTTAACTGTAGTAAATCAGCGGTAACCCCCATCTTAGTCGATCATCGCTCATTCCAAGTTGGACTGCTACATATATTACACCAGTTGGAAGTACCACTAACTAATAGTTACGGATTTCAATATGTAAATACTCACTTACACACTTAATAACTAGTATCCTACTCAATAACTGACTGACGCTTTGGTGCAGTTGTTAGATCAACTAACCGCTGAGCTGGGGTTTTGGCTTCGATTACCATCCGAACAAATGTTAGTACGATGAATATTTGTTCAGTATCTTGGTATAAAATAATCCGTACAAGTATTTATTTGGCAATTTATAAATACAGTTTATCAGCTGTCTGGTATTATAACTTCATACGTTAACAACTTTTATTTTTATTACCATGCATGGCAATTTCAACTCTACATCAAGTTTTGACCGAACTAAATAAAGCTTACATTAACAGAAACAAAGATAAAAAGGGTTTTTTTTATGCCCGGATTTCTCAGTTAGGGTTCCGTTCCAACTACCGCTCCGTGTTACGTTTAACAAAAGAGTTATTGATTATTGCGTAAATTTATAAACTTCCAATCTCCAGGTTTGAGTCAACGAGAATAGTTCACATTATTGCCCAATCTAGATAACGTATCTAGATGGAAAATTTGAACAATAAGTGAGATTGAAATATCTTTTAACCAATTTATTGTTTCACGGCAGGTTTGTAAGGACAGGGATATTTGGCACTCGCTGCTTTCTGCCTACCCCGCAAGGGACCTGGCGTGACGATATGTATGTATGTATTGTTTCACTATTGCCTATGTATAATTAAATGATTTATGACCATAATCTGCGCTGCATAACTGTCTTATATTTCAATGTAATAAAATGGTTAAAATGATTATTTTATAAATTATCTCCTACTAATTAACCCACGCTCATAATCAGTTACTTCATAACTTTTAACTATTAATCATACGCTTAACAGTAAATCAGGCCTATAGCGATATCGTGCCTGCACCTCTCATTGCTCAAACGTATACTATGATGTGATATAAATCAGCCGGGTCATTCTTGTTTCGTTACAATTCTCCTTTCAGAATACATTTCGTTATATACTATTCGTCGATTCGCTGATAAAACGCATCCCAGTCGTAAATCTAAATTCGCATCGAACACTACAACTACAGGTAAAGCTTGTTTCGAGCGCCCCAAGTTCATGCTAATTGAAGTGTTGTAGCGGGATTACGATCAATGGGACGGAAAAGGAAGATGTTCTTGTGCAAATTCTTTGATACAGTGAAACACAGTGAAAATACAGTGTAAAATAGTTTAATATATAATTTTCTTATGGACAATGTTACGACGAAACGATACAAAGTACTAAGTGAAACGAACCCGTCGTCCATTACACATTATGTAAATAAGTTTTCTCATTGCACCCGTGAATGATACTTCTGTCTTTTATCAATTGACACACGATATGTTTGAGGCGAATGGTGCATTTAATTACGCAATGTATTTTATCGAACACATATCAATCGTTTAGCAATGAATAGCGATTATTTATTATTATTATCAACTGCACGGTTACCATAGCGTGGATATATAAATACTCAATTAGCTATCAGAGAGCTGTGTTTTTTATTGAAGCAAATGAACAGCCAGCAGTTCATAGACATTCGCAGGTAACTCCAGGACTCCAGGACTGTAGATAAAGTACTGCTAGTATGAATGATTCAAGTATTAGATCCCTGAATGTCTTGAAGGCTGAAATCTAAAACACTAGATTCTTAGAATTAGAATTCTTAGAATGTTTCTAGTAATAACAATACACACAATCCAAGCTTTTTTTAAGCCGTCTATTGCTCATAATGAACAGGTTTAGAGCCATATTCTACCACGCTGGCCAATTGTGGATTGGCCATGTCCTAACTTATACATGCGTCCATGTCTTATACATGCATCCGTATCTTATACATGCATCCATCATATATATGTACAGACGAGTATACATGCATACGCTCATCGTATTTTAAACTCATCGTTTTTCCGCTAATTAAACATCAATGCAGAATATAAAATACTCTCGATCTAATACGCATTACCCTCCAACAGACCCACAATCCCGCAGCGCGTACTGTATGATTGTGTATGGGTGGCCGGTGGAATTTGCCGCTCTATTTCGCACGGACATCGAACCCGGAGCGAAGGGGCGCGTCTGTTCGCCTGTAAATGTCGTATAAAAGGGGTTTGTTTTTAAATAACTCCGGTACCGTATGTATTTAACGTCAGAAACATTTTTGTATTGAATATCAGCTGCGCCCGCGAATTCGTCCGTGTGATATGCTGTTTTTAGTTGGCTATGAAATATGATATAATCCATAAAAGTAGTCTCAGTCACTCCTTATAACATTTATCTATTTGTTTCGGAGATTAGTCGGAATAGCAAACAGACCGACAGACGAAAATTTTAAAAATGGTATACCTATCCCTGTAAGTACATAGTTTTATATGCATTTAGTAAAATGCGGGTTCGACATTGCAGACACTCCAATCTTATTACATCGGTATTGATATGAAGATTCGACTGATACGCAATTTTTTATATCGCACTCGTAAAAATAAAATCGTATGAAACAAAGCGGAATAAGCGCTTCAACATCGATACATGTAAATTGAAACACAAAATAAACAATACAAACACGAGATCAGAATAACAATAAAAGATAAATGTATCGGATGAAAATTTCAATACAAAAACACTCGTAGACCAACTTCCATCCACTGCTTTACAAAGCTGTCTAGTTTGGAGCTTTGGGTCAGCGATTCTCAACGTTTTTGCGAATAATATTTTTTTATTTGCGTTTAAAAGCAATTTTACATTCATGCTGCTCATCATTTTCTTTCGAACAATTTTATTGCATATCGAATCCCACAAAACCTATGGAGATTTATTATATTTGATTTATTCTAGTGAAAATTTTAAATGAAACACGTTTTGGGTATATTTTAATATGCCGACACTAGCATGACTGACTCCAAAGGCGTTAAAAGAGGCCTTTTTGTATCCAAAACCCCTCTGCTGTGAATGTCAATAAATGGTGGTCTTTATCATCAAGTAGCCCACCTGCTAAACTTTCAAAATATGCAATATATTAATAATATTAACATAATCAATTGTGCATTAAGCACGTTTGTTAAATCCATAGATTTATCATTGAAAATTTCTCTCCAAAAGACGTATTGAAAATTTTATTACTTTGCTCACACACACTTTATTCTAATAATATATTAATTCCAGAGTTGCAAAGGTTTTTGATTTGATAGATATTTTCCTTTTGTATATTTTTTTCCAGACACTCTTCAAGTTGAGTGCGAGTGCCCTAAGCCGATAGGCGGCAAATCGAGCCTTTCAATTTGGCTAAAAGCTGAATCATCGGAATATCTGAAACAGAGATACAAGGAATATCTGGATGGCATTGTCAAAACATATCGAATGCGTAGTCAGCGATAAACGTATCGGTTTTATATTAAATCGCATTTCGTGTATTATTGAACTTTTGTTTTTTGTTTTTTATTGCCCTTTTTGTTTATAAGCGGCAATTAAGCAATTTACGTCCTGGCCTGAATCTACCCTCAAGTGCGGGAATGTAACGCCTTTTAATTCTTCTGAATACTTCTTATTTTGGTATATGTTCCTGTCTTATAAAAGTATAAATAATAAATCGACAGTTTACAGCGAATCTTGTTTTATTTAATATTGTATCATCTTTCTAATATTTCGTATTACTTAACGTGTACGTAGATTCAAAGAATATATGTATAACAGTAACATTACATCAGTGTCTATGGAAGCTTTCAAATCCCCATTAAGTACATCATGTTAAGTCTCATAGATTGAATCTAAGGCCGTTGCCAAATGAATTTTCTTACTAGATGCAAACGAAGCCTGGACTTTGTCCAACACGAATCTGGCCAGGAATAATTTTGACTAAATCAGTACATCCAAATTTGCTAGTGTTCCAGGCTAGATTTAGTCTGGAAGAATATATTTATTAAAACAGTGGCCATTGTGATAGATAGCAACACAAGTTGGATAAAATAAAAAATAAGTGAATTAGTTTTGCACTCCTGAAGAACACTTGAATAACTCTTGCAAGGTTTTGTCGAGGCCTATTCATTTGTTTCTAAAAGGATGCCATAGTAAATATAGGTATGTATAGGTACTCGTATGTCACATACGCAGAAAATATAAACAAATTATTCACAATAAAATATAAATCATATATCATCCTTTTTACTCAACATTTATTTATGTTTATACATAGTACATATTTCACAATAACTTGATACATTAATCACTTTATCTTTTTCTTGAATAAAAAATAATCCGGAACAAAGGCTATTCCATTAAAAGCTAGTTTCAGGATGTGGCTAATTGAATTACCTTGTATCCGTTACGCTTGCATAAGCTGCAGTTAGAAGATGCAATAGCAATATAAATCTTTATTTATATGTAAAAACAGTATTACGAAGTCAATTTCTAAATTTCTAAATCCAATTTTTATGTAACTAAATTCAATTACAAACTTTTTAAAGAACAGACATTTGGCCCTCTGGGATCTCTACCTAACCCGATAGAGAATGAGGATGATGGTATAATTTGTTTTGTACAAAACAACAAAAAACATTATTTTTAATTATGATGATTCAGTATTATACTCACACATATAACAACAACAACAACAACATATCGTCACGCCAGGTCCCTTGCGGGGTAGGCAGAAAGCAGCGAGTGCCAAATATCC
>DWGJ01002983.1:0-14346 GCA_018246895.1 Aspitha aspitha aspitha | reverse complement strand
AAAAGAAAAATAATTTCACCGGAGATGGGAGCATCAAAATATTTAAAGTTATTTTGTATAGAGAAAGATATGGAATGCTTTTATAATGCGAAAAATTTTTATTTATAATTCGCAATGAATTTCCAATATGTCTTTGGAAAGATTATGTCATGGATATAATTTCTAACTACCGTTTATAAAGTGCTTAAATAAATGGTTTGTCGTCGCCAAGTTTTGAGGGATTTGCCGCAATTATATAGAGACTTTTAACAATGTAATTTTTTGTCTTTGTAAATAATATTAATTATTACATTAACTACGCTTATATTTGACTACGATCTTATTAATAAAATCTCAGCAGATAAGTGAGGTGTAGCGTAATACGTAACACGCTTGTCTGAAAGTGCCTAGGTTTATTAAATCTATAATCACACATCATATTATGTTAAGCATTCAGACTCATAGTGTCACCCTACACGCACAAACCAGTGCCAATTCTACTTTATTGTTTGCTCTGTAGTTTGGGAGAATTTGAAGCGACGAGTTTCCATTTTAATTTATAATGTTCGTTCTCGGTAACATTGTCGACTTATTAAAAGTTTTAACTAAGAAAGTTTGGAACGCGATACGGTTTGTGACTTAATGTGAATGTTGTAGACAACAATATCATATTATTAGTCGAGCATACATTGTTGTACAGAGTTCATTTCTGTTCCTTATTACGATGCTGGCAAATGAGAGAAATTTCACAATATAACAATGTGAAGTACAAAGTTGATTATAACGAGAGCGTATTCATATTTAAACTAAGTACCTACATATAGCTACGTCGAGATGAATCCGGGCTCCGTGTGCCGTCCTCTACGTAGATCGCATTAATTGATTTGTAGCGTCGTTACGCCGTAGACCTTCGTAACGGCGCTACAGCGTTTCGTAGCAACGAACAACGTAACATAAAATTAATTTATAGTCAACGATTGCTTTCTCTATTACATATAACATTTCCACCTTTTATATACCTTTTAGGTTTAAGAGCAAATCCTGTTATACTTATATAAATACATGTATATTCTGAATAGTTCTAGAGCTTGTGGGAAATTAGCTTTAGATTTCAGTTACGTACAAATATTTGTGTTGAATGGAAACCGAATCTATGACCTCTAGCATTCAATATCACCAATAGATGACGAGGTCATTTGAATTCTTTACAAATTACAGGTTTCGTCTAACAATTATTCTTCATTGTTATGAATCTCACTGTTGAGGTAGCGTTTTTGCGTTTTTTGGAATAGAAACTAAAAGCTATATAAATATATTAATATAAGTATTAAAGGTAATAGCTACAGCAGCGAAACATCAACTGCGGTTGCAACTTGAAACCGCACATGAATTTATGACTTTGTGCGGCAACAATAATGTGTGATGAGATCGCATTTAATGTCACTTGTGGAAATGCTGCTAACATTCAACAGTGGGTTGCTATTGCGCACTTCACTCGACAATGTCTACTCACGCATTAAACAAGCGCTTCTCAAACTTAATTCGTCCGTTGCCCACTTTGAGGGTCGATTTTCTAGCACCCCTCAATATAATTTTATTTTAAATATTCTCAATACGTTATATATCGCTACCCGCTCCAAATTACTTCACTGTCCTCTAATTGCCTCTAGCTAGACGTTTGACTGTCCCCTGAAAGCCTCCAGCAGTTACAAGGAGGCGTTATCGTCATTGAGAAAGACTGCGTTAGACCATCGACAATATTCTAATAGCAATGTTGCATTTTAAGTACTTAGATGTACAACGCCATCTAGCGTACACGAGAGAACAATGTGTCAATTCATTGTATACCAGATTTAAATCTGTAAATTACGATTATTCCAGAAAAAACATTTTGTTCTAGTTTATGACAAGACTGGTTGATGCACAAAGGGTTACAAGGACTGACTCCTGTCCATACGACAAATTATTTGATGAATGAAATTCTGATTTCGATCTAAATGACTGTTTACTTACAAGCACCTGGCGTACCATATAAAAAATGTCAGCGTAGAGTTACGTGTGAAGGGTCCTTTATTATTATTTTCACGAGAGCAATTTATCACTTTTAAATTACAGTACAATACAACACCAAACCAGCTCGTCGGTGCTAACTGAGATGTTTTATTTATAAACGTTCGGTTCAGATTGCGCTTCGTTAGCGCTGAACAGCCAAGAATACTATCGTAAAATATAGAAATGAAATTTTTATTCTTGTGCACACAAGGTATCCCTTATTTTTTATTACAGCTGTCTCTGGAATTTGAAAAAACTCATATCATCACTTATTATTTATCAGAATGACAATATCATCTTGTATAGCCTTTACTTATGAGCGCCATAGCGCTATGTTGGCTTACCATATAAATAACTAAAAAGTAAATTACTGGGGACAATTCCACACACGGCTGTCTGATCCCAAATTAGGCAATTTAATGCCTGTGTTATGTTGACCGGACAGCTGATAAACATATTATACATACGATATAGTACTTATATAGATATTTTTATTACGCCCAGTCACAGTACAAACGAATGTGTAGTACACACAAATGTTTGTCCCGGGTGAGAATCGAACGCACGACCTCCGGTTCTGCAGTCAGGGTCTCTAACCACTCGACCAAGAGACCAGTGTTTGTTTTTTTTATAACTTATTCATCTATTTATTATTCATGGCATTTAGCTACAGACAGTGTCAGATGTTGCTTAATTGTATATAGTCTTTAAATGCTACCTTCTCAGGCATATACACATGTTAATTTTAAAGTTTTCAATAATTTTAGATCTTTGCATCATATGTATAAAGTATCGGCCTTTATAGAAGCTAAAATTATATAGCACCGCTGTGATTTTGAAATTCAATAAAACGACATTAAAAATACACAGTTTTGAGATATGTTGTGACATTTTATATTAGGACACAACACAGCTACAAAAATTTAAGATTTCATTACAAATTGATCGGATAACTTCTCCATATAGATGGAACAAAGTGAATTATTGTTTGGAACTTTCCAGAACACACCGGACCAGGGGATAACTCGTACGATTGTGTTCAACGCGAACAGTCTGTTCAACGGCTCCGATAGCTCCACGGACTGTTCGCAAAAGAAATTGGAGAGAACGTGCCGAAAGGTCTCTCCCGGCCGCACGCCGGCGACACACCAGAGGCCATGGTTCCAGTTCCGGCCCGGCCGCGGTAGGCCCAGGCCGTACAATGGCGGTGCCGTCCCGGTATGTGACTTAGCCTTTTTTTGCTTTTTTTTACGTTGGGAAATGGTTTATGCACGTCCCGGCTGGGGGCCTGTGGGACGCCTGGCCCACTAATACCAGACCACCCACTAAAACCCAACGGTGTACCAACACATCGCCTAACACCTCCCCTCCCTACCTGAAACACCTTAGATAGCGATACATACGACAGATAAGATCTATGTATCATTGAATTTATAACATAAGCTCAAAACTTATTTGCCATTTTTGTTTACTTACATGTTTGTTACTTGAACGCGCTATTCTGAACCGTAAAATGATATTATTGACTCATTTCACTTATACACGATATATTGAACGTTAATAGTAAAGATAATTTGAAACAAAAAAAAACCGTAATTTAAAGATTTGTACCAAAAAACACATCTATCTATAATACCTTTGCAAGTCATATATTCTGGTACTCTGCACCAATATTGAAATATATGAATAGATATTTATAGATAGAACTGAATATATGAATAGTTATTTTTGTTGTTTTTGGCCAAAAATTGGCGGCTCAGCGGACAAGGCTGAAAAAATCACAAAAAAAAAGAAAAAATACAGCCGATTGAAAAACTGAAAAAGATTTGTCTGTGTGGCAAACGCTTTATATAATAAATATTAATTGTATTTTTATCATTGTTCTAGAAGTTTCGACGGCCACCCGACACCTACTGAGAAGAAGCGAATGATGTACCATATTGTAGTAGTACAAACTATTATGGCAAGTGTTAAAGATTGAACTTGATCGATTCCCTAATATTAGGACTTTTAAGCGAGATTAAATAACCTAACTGTTTCACCTAGAGGGCGCTACAATACAAAACCCCGAATTTGCGGGTATTTTGAAAATGATAAAACAGTTTGAGGTTAAAATGAATGCACATTATACACACCAAATTAAAAATATATTATAACAAACCTTGTTAAGATAAAAAAATCTTCGATTGCTATTTTGATTGTAATAGTAAATTTAAAAATGCATTGCTTTTATTGTTCCGATGGCACCTGGCATAAGGTGGGGCCGCTAGTAACTAAAACATTATCATAATTTTATGACAATGACAATTGACCTTGACAATTTGTTTGTTATATTTCAATTTGCATCTGGAAAAAATTTAAACCACACAAATATCGTTAACCTTCTGACCTTCTGAAAAATTGCTTTATTTTCAAATATCCTTTGCTACTATAGTAAGAATTGTATTGTATGAAAAGGTTATAAAAGGGTTCCTGAATGTTTGACAATTTAATGTTACATTTACCTATGTTAAATATGTATTTGTAACATATGCTCGATATCAAGTGGTATATGAACAAAGGCACTTATACATTGTGTATTATTTTATACGTATAGACTACTGAATAAGCTTTATCTGTACTAATAATTACTTGTACTATACTCATTAAAGTTATTAAGATGTATATAGTATAATATGTAGTACATTTCTTATTTTCTGATGACAATGCTAGTAGTGTTCAAGGATACTAATATTTTTCCACTGTCAATCTTACCGACTGTTCATAGAATGAATGAATGTATGCATGAATGATTGATTGATCGATTGCACATAATCGTAAATACAATGCCAAAAAACAGGGTTGATTGAGTTTCAAAGTCATTTATCAAGTCTGTAAACACAGACAGAGTGAGGATAGTTATGAAAACACTCAGCATGTAAAATAACTTTACGCAAAAGTGACGTCACATTGTCACTGTCATTGCGGTGACGTCATATTGTACTAATATAGATGTACATATGTAAATATGATACGTTGTGTGGTAGAGCTTGTGGTAGAGCTTTGTAGGTTCCCTGTTAGAACCGCTCTATGCAAGTCGTTGGCGATTGTAATGTGCGGATGTTATGTTTTGAAAACTTTAACGGGACTTCATTTTTTAAAAGAAAACAGATACGCAGTTCTCCAAATGTTGGTTTTATAGATTAGTGTCTACACGCATGATTATGTAACCGTTTTACCCACTAGTACATTTAGTGCCATTGACAAGTCACTTAACACGCTTAGCCAATAAATTTGTAAGCCCTTTTATGGGAGATGGATAGTCGGCAAATATCACGTGCTTTCCCCGAGCGTAACAGTGTAAAATAAGGAGAAATTATTAAACAAATTCTTTTATTTTCTAAATAAATCCAACTCAGTCGAGTGCAGTTAACGTATTTTCACTGAAATACAAATTTGGAAGGTGCTATCACGTGATATTGAGGGTAGAGGGAGGCGTTCAAGACAAATTTTAAGGAAAAAGGGGCCGCGATAAATTGTCTAAATTCATAGAGACTAGACCTGGGGAGTCAACCTAAAATGTGTCATTTGAAAATAAAGAGAAAGCAAATGAGGGTAGCTATCTGTGTTTTTTGTGTTATTACACATAGATAAGTATAGGTCTGTCATCTTCCCTCTCTTATTGTTTTTGGACACTCGCACTCACGGGTCTGCCTAGGGCTCCCCTGCTCTATCATCTATACTTAATGTTACAAATCTGAAGATTTTGTTTGCAACTACTGGTTGCAATTGAAAAAAAATTTTGTGTTAAATAGTCCACTAATTGAGGAAGGCTATAGGCTATATAACATCACGCTATGACTAACAGGAGTGGAGCAGCAATGACAAATTTTACAAAACCGGGGAAGATCAACTGACACGATCGTGTCAGACAGAAGTACATACGTACGTCAGACGCAGTGTCTGTTTATTCTTCTAACACATTGATTTCCAAGCAGGCGAAGCCTAAATCTAGTAATATCTACGCCTAAATCATGTCGCGTAGTTAACGGACGACCCCTCGAGGTGCTGGGTGATCGTGCGCGGGGGGGGGAGGCACGTGACGTACGTGGAAACTCATAGACTGCATCTGTAACGTGAAACGTTAAAATATCCACCAACTCTATTGAAATGATTATAACGTTTAAGTTTGTAAAGATTTTAAATAAAAATATGACTAAATTTGGAAATGCTGTTTTAATTGAAAATTCTTTTTTGTTTAATTGTAAAATATGTGACGTCACACCAAGGGAAGGTCATAAGGACGAAGACGAATGCGGCTGCGAACGTGTGACTTAGTTTTATACATTTATGGTTGCTTGCATTTGGATCTATACGAGTCTTGAAACTCCGGCAGACCATCGCGCGATCATCAAACGTTCTTTTACATTTTCTAAATCAATAGAATAATGTTCGCTAATGTTACCTCATTAGATTAGATATATGATGAAATCTAAACATATAGAAAGTTGTTTTTACTTAAAAGTAGAGGTTTATCTTGAAAATTATTATATTATTGTTAAGATTAATATATTTAATATATCTATCGTTCAACTATATGTGTTAAGGTGTTAAGTGCCATTTTTTTATTAAGAACTGTACATAAAATTACGTCACATTTCATTATTTTCATTCGTCCATTCATTCCTTTCGGTCGCTACGTTCAAAAATGGAAAAAATATATTTTGCTAATTCAGTTACATATAAAAAAATACTTACGTTATTGTTTCGTATTATGTAAATATGTTTATAAGTATTAAAAAACCAAAATGGCGCCGTTTAATTTTTTTTTTATTAGAAGAGCAGCAAACGAGCAGGCAGCAGTCACAAGTGGCCGCCGCCGCCTATGGACATCTGTAACCGACTGCTAACAGGTCTGATCCTATCAGAAATCAGTCACAGATGGGTCGTTACTCTTGAAATTTTTACTATTTAAGGATTAGGTTAGGTTGTTAAAGTACATTTATATAATATATATAACTTATAATATATATAACTTTTAAGCACAATTTTTTTCTTACAATATTTTAATTAGCGTTCAGTTACATAGTTTTCCAAAAAAATTATGACTTCAAATACAAAAATCTTGTTTCATTTTACATTTGTTACTCCCCTACACTTGTCGAAAAAAAAATCAGGTCCGGGAATCCCCCAGTAACCCAATGTCGACCAGTACCTTAATAGCAGTGTCAGTAATATCATACATACGTATTCCTGCCATGGCTTTCTATTATTAGTACAATCGCTTGAAGTAACCGCAAATTAAAAAATAAACAACATTTAAATACTTGTAAAAAACTTTATTAATATAAATTATAATCATTAATGTAGCATTATAAATATTACAAGAACAGCATAGCCGGAACATAGATATATTTCTAAGAGACAGATCTTACGAATAGTATTTTATGGGAAGTGAACACAATCATACTAACTAAATATATACAAACAATGTTTGTATACAATTCAAGTAATCATAAATGTTCTAAGTACCTTATTTTGTAGAGCTTCGAAACATGTTTTATTACTTCTAACATTTCCCAGAAAGTTATTCACTTCAATCTTGAACAATTCAAGCTTATTTACTCTAATCTTAAACAATTCAAGCTTATTCACTTCAATCTCGAAAAATTGCAAGTTCTATTAAAGAACTTTGCAACTCACTATTCCATCATTTAATTAATCAATTTACCAGCGGTATCGTTGCGGTAAGTACTAATTTATTTTTATTGTTAATAAAATTGTGTTCACTTCACGAATGAAAAGCCTCAAGATTAAAAATGTAATCCTTAAACTACAAACAGACAATCAGTCTTCGCGTTAGATACAAAAAAACATTTATGAACTTCAGTTGAATACGACACAAAATATTTCTTAATTATCCATGACAGTATGGGACAATTTCAATGTATTTATCTTAAATGGTCCTAACATTGCTTCTCGAATCAAATTCACTCCTACATACCCTTTCAGTTCTATGATTAATCGCGGGAAAAAAAGGCGATTTATCTCTTCAGTACACTGACAACACTACAGTGACATTAGGTGTTGCCAGGTATGGTTCTAGCCAGACATTGTGGCTGGCTCCGGCGCCGTCAGCTTCAGCATTGTAGTACCTGACAAGTCTGAACCAATCATCTCCTCCGATGACAATTCGTAACTAGCGCAGACATATTTACTGTTATCGGTATTCAACCGAAGTTCAAACATAGTGTTACAAAACATACCACTCTCACTTTTATCAAGCCTCCATATGATCTCTCATTTCCGATATATATGAAGTTACATTTAGTTTCAAAAGTTGAGTAATAAAGCTGCCAATAGATTATTGTATTACAGCTTACGCTGAAATCACCTCAGAGATAAAGGTATTCCACTGGGTATGGTCCCGAGGACCTTTTGTTACTTTTTCAACTCTCATCAAAGCATCGAACTGTGTCCAAAACTGATAGGTAGATGAGAGTTGAGTTGGCCAGTGTTACCGCTTCGAGCGCTTTTCTCTTCTGTCTCTCGACACGGTCACTGGTTTTTCATAGCTATCGGCCTATACAGGGATTGTGTAATACCTTGAAACCGTATGGAATATTAATACTTTAAACAACTAACTTGCGCAGATATATTATGAACAATAACGAAGTATTTGTTGATTTCATGTCACAATGGTTTGGAAAACTTCAATATTCATTCAAGTTATCTACCTTATCATTCTCTCTATTGCATCATTATTCAAGATACTATTTATAAAACAATTATTTGTGCGATGAACTTGGATTATTATACACTATATCCTTTGTCTAGTTAACATAGCACCAACTCTGGATTTTGGATTAGATAGCTGACTGTCAAGTTGTCCCAAGACAAGACAAGACTTCAATGTAACTTCATATAATTTACACCCTAACAGCATGTATTATAGTAAATGCAATGATGATAAGTGTTCTTGGCACTTAGAAATAATTGGTATTGGATATCATTGCGAGGATCTGAGCGGCATGTATACTTCACCATTGCAGTTACCATAACACAACACCTATCGCATGCTAATACAAAAAACCTTTTGCAAAATCGCAATTAATCAATACAACCTTATATCTATCAATATCAACGAACTTACTAGGATATTGTCAGAGAAAAGTGTCACATAATATAGAATGTATATCACTCCATACATACAATAGGATAACTTTAAGCGAACGCGAAATTTGGCGCATATAATACTGAGATATGCCACGAAACCCTTAACGATAATACAATAGTACACAAACACATGGTATTGTGGATGATTCTGTTAATTTTAATCGTGTGCCAATTAGCTGGGGTTACAATGGGACATTGTATAAATATGGGTAATACCTTTCAATGGCAGTGACGATGTAAATTCATAGATACATCATTATCTATTTATAATTTTTGCTGATTTTGATAGAAAAATCTCATTAACCTGGTCACATTGCATTAAAATGCATTGGAAAAATAAAAAGTGATATTGAGCCAAAGCCCAAAACATACGCCTATTAAAATATCTTTAAAATACACACACACAGTTATTGTATTTTGCTCAATGAATTAAACTGATTGATTGAAAACAATTGAATATTGATATCAAAAAAATTGTCCGTAAACATTGCCATTATAAAAATTCTCAAAATTGAAGTGTGTCAGATTTGGGTGAGTATTACAGAATATTATAAAGCCTTCATTACATTTAATAGCATCAATACAAAATCAAATTTCGACGATTTGTAAGTAGGCAATGTTTGTGTTGCCAATACAAAAAATGAAATTTTTCTCAAACTCCCAATCAGACACGAATCAATAAATATGTGGACATTATAGTGTTATAGCACCAATATCGTACAAAACAATTCTACGGTACATGAGAAATGCTAATACATTTTAGGTACATATTTTAAACTAATTATGTGAGATATATACTGCACAGGTACACTGATGTAAAATATAAGTAAATGTGAAAATACTTTAAATATAGATACAAAATCTTACGGTAAGCGGTGGGATAGAATATTTGAGCGTGGTTCGATATCTATAGTGGGGTATCAATGGAACAGAGCGCGAGGACGTTTCTTGGCTAACAGGTGCCACGAATGAGCCACACCCTTACGCCTCTTCGGGGACAGTCTGAAAACATTTATTCATTTATTTTATTTATTTATTTATCTCTTATATGAATAAAAATCCTGTGTCACTATGTCAGTTTGCGATAATCTCCGAAACCACTGAACCGATTTCAATGAAATTTTGTACATATCTATTATTTGATCCAACTGAAAAGATGGGATAGTTTTTATAAAATAAATAGATAATAAATGTCTATTGTCAATAAATTTTTATATAAAATAATTTTCTGAACGCACTATGTTTGACATGTATAACCACGGAAACAATTAGTCAGGTCCACTGGTTTATTCTATAAAATAAAACACTCCAGTTGGAATGACAAGCAAGTCAAAGATCTCTATTCTTTTTACCATATATCCCCAATGCTCACAATAATTCAATGTGTCAAATGACAACCTATTTTACAGTATTAATTTATAACATTCGGCAATTAACAAATAACTTTACAGATACACTAATGTGTTAGTGTTGATAATGTTGTTGGGGGATCCAACAGATGTTCTTTTCCCTTGGGTGTTGAACATAGAACATTCTAGAGCCCAACTGCAGAGTCACCTACCAGATCCGGTTATGAATCATGAAAGATATATCGCTGCTTTTCATGAATACTCGCACAATCCAAAATCTACATTTTACAGGGCAGCCATTTGACAACTAAACAAAATAAATCAATATTGTAGAAAATAACCAATCACAAAATGACATTTTTGTTCACCATTAGGCCGGTTTTGCCGTTATGAATGTGAGTGTTACAGAGTATGAAATAAGGAATATTTTGGATTTATTTGTGTTGTAAACTGGTATTTTCAAAATTTTGATTTGTGCGAGTATTCATGAAAAGCAGCGATATGAGCTAATGAATAGATCATATATGATCATGCATTAATTAACCGGCAAATAAAGACCACTGTTACTATTGTGAGAAACTTTTAAATCACCTTTCAGACATCCTATGAGGATTGCTGCTTGTTACGTAATGACAACAAATTGGGATAGAAATATATTAGGAAAACTTGGATGAAACTTGCGAACACACTCACCCATGGTCTGGGGTGTCCGGCATATATGGGGACATTCTAAAGTCGCGACTGTGAGGTGTCTCGATGCCAAACGGGCTGTACAATTTAGTCGGGCTTCTACCAAGTGTCTGCAATGACAAAGAAATGTGATTAAGTTATTGTACGTGTGACATTAAGTAAGCAATGATTAGGGATGTTATATGGACATAAAATTTTGGATACGGATATGAAATTATTTCAGATTATCCGTTAGTTTCAGATAGTTTCGGTTAAAGATATTACATTTATAAGGAATTTTAAAAATAAAGTCAAAAGAATTCCGAAATTATCCGAAATTTTTATATCAAATTCGGTTATGGTTACAGAGCTTCTTAACATCCTTACCAGTGATAGCCTAGTGGTTTAAAATTAAGCCTGCCGCTCTAAGTGGTCAGGGTTCCTGGCATGCACCTCTACCTTGTTAAGTGTATGTTATAATTAAAATTTAAATATCAGTCTAAGTTTTGGTGTACATTAGTGACAAAAAGAAATTATTCATATCCAAAGCACATTGAATGCATGACTTTTTCTATTCAACATTTAAAATACTATAATAGTTACCTGTTTCGTTTTGGTAACGGGAGTGGAAGGTGTTCGACACGGAGAGCCAGCCTCGCTGAGTCGATGCCTGCGTCTACCACTCAACCTGAAATGCTAAGTAACGGAACTTTTTCAGTATAATATATGTAACTGTTGATGTAATGAATATTCAAAGTGAAACTGTTTTAAACTGTCGTAGAGCCAAACATCTAATGAACATCATACATATTGCAGTTATCATTCACTGCCGTTGTTTAATTTAATTGTCATAACATTTTTTACATATTTGCAAGAAACTGTGCGAGTGTTTGTCGAATGTATTAGGCCAATGAAATATGTTAATGAGATATAGATAGGGTATAATAATGTAACTGGTAGGATTTGTACTTATTCATTTTTGTTTTCCCAAAAAATAATGATTAGCGAGATATTCAAAGTCTATTACAAGTTTGAGGAGTCTTAACTAAAATCGACGTGAAAATCGTGGTACTTTTGCTATGTAATAACATATTCTTCACATATTATGAAACGCGCTTAAAAGAAATTAAGATATTTCACGACTATGACTGTAAAAATTTTGTACAATACGATTCATAAGGACTTTCTTTGAAAAATATCGATCAAACTGCGATTTTCATCAACTTACCTGCGACAAATTACCGAAGGTCTTTCGAACGCTTTTGAATGTGCGCGTTATCTTGTCCGCGCCGGATTGCAGGGCTCGCCGGGAGTTTGCAAACGACTTGGTAGTAAATAAATTTCTATTGTAACAACCATCAACGTGCCGCAAGCTATCGCGCGCCGGAGACTCGGTCCCGGAGTCCGTTACAAAAGGATCCTTCATTTTTTACTTATCAATCGATATATCGCCACTTATATACTACAACAGACTCGTTATATATTTTTCGTTAGGTTAATATAAAGCAAACATTCCTTTCAATACATATTTTTATAAAAATTACAAAAAATCAATTCGAACCGATCATTTGAACGTTATATTAACTCCCCCTCCTAAGTTACTGTGTATTATCTATGGTTATCAGTGTTACTATACTCTTGAAAAACATCTTTGCTTGCTCCAGTGCTGCCAGAAAATGGATGTTTACTTTTTTTAATTGTATGGCACAAAGCAATTTAAGCATCGGTAATAGACAAAAACCGGAAACAATTGTACACTTTGAACTTTTCATAAGGGATGGAAACGCATAGATCTTATTTATTTGTGGTTTTAAAGCACAATACAATATAACAAAAACACTTGCTTAAATTAATAAAACCGGTAACTACTCTTTATGGTTCTAGATGTAATATACTACCACTTATCTATTAACTTTTTTTACAAACAAATGTTAGAATTAGGTAAATCAAAAGAAAAGAATAAAACTTATCGTTAATGTAATTATATTTCCCAACGACTTTTATCAATAGAATCTAATAAAACATTTTTGTTAGTCTTACGCGAGTAACAAACACAAATCCACAACATTACTATGTAAGTCTAACGAAATGAAGTGTTGCCATTTCGCAAATATCGTTTTTACAGGTGTAAAAAAAATATTTTTATATAGTATTGCATTTCTTGATTTAGTCAGTTGATACAATTATATAAATTGTTGGGAAAAGGACTATCATTGTTGTATGGTGCTACCAGCACACCAGGTGTATGTAATAACATTTTCCTTAGTGTATTGACAGCAAACTTATGTTTTGATGTTACATTTTTTTTAAATGCCAACAAATAAACTATTTACATACATATTATAACTAATTTATTAAATAACAATATTATTTACATTTTTTTTTATCCTCTTTGGTGCATATAGTAATCAATGACTGTGGAAAAAGCTGCAAAGCCAGCAGCACCAAACATACCAGCCTTTAAGCCACCTGAAAGTAAAACATAATTTTTTTTATAAAATAACAAAATAGAATGATATGATAATGTGTGTGTTCATGGATGTAAGTGCCACAGGAGACAACCAAATAGGTCGAATACTGGGTAGTTGTGTACTTCTATACAAATTGTGACTAAAATTTCACACTCCTATACGGATGCAAATACAGATTAATAAGGTAATACATAGAAGATATTATATGATACCTCTCAACCCTATAAGACCTCCGGTGACACCACCAGCGTATGTCCCATTCCGCCAATCCGATTTCCCTCTGGCAGTTTCTATGCAGCATTCAATACCCGAGAAGACAGCACCCAACATGGCGAAATTCTTGGCGTAGCTCAGCATGGCGCCCTTCATCTCTCGCAAGATCTCTCTGGCTGTTTGGGTCTGTGCTGCCGTTGTGTCTGTCACATTCGGCATCAGGGAAGAAGTGAACAAACCTACCGCCGCACCAAGACCATATCCTGGAATTAGATGTGGTTCGATCTTTTTTTATGGTCCACTGCTGGACCGGTTCTCCTCATAATGAGAAGCATTTAGGCCATAGTCTACCATGCGGGCCAAGTGTGGATTAGTAGACTTCACACACCGCAGAAAATATTATATACTTTATAACATCTCTAAGGTGTACAGGTTTCCTCACGATGTTTTCCTTCACC